>VMDO01013106.1:0-59537 GCA_007922755.1 Pedetes capensis | reverse complement strand
ACCGGAAGCGGCTGCGCGCAGACGCGCTGCAGGCCGTGCGGCAGCCGCTGCGCCGTCGGTGCTGTCTGTCTCCTTCTGCGACTCCCGGTGCGGACGGCCGCCGCCATGTCGGTGAACCCCATCCAGATCCCCAGCCGCCTCCCCCTGCTGCTGACCCACGAGGGCGTGCTGCTGCCCGGCTCCACCATGCGCACCAGCGTGGACACGGCCCGCAACCTGCAGCTGGTGCGGAGCCGCCTGCTCAAGGGCACGTCGCTGCAGAGCACCATCCTGGGCGTCATCCCCAACACGCCCGACCCGGCCAGCGACGCGCAGGACCTGCCGCCGCTGCACAGGTGGGTCGGGCGGCCACGCCGCGCCTCACGACGGAAACGGGGTGACGGCAGCCTCCCGGCGACCGTTAGGGGGTCACTCATGAGAGCAGCGCCAGGCACTTGATGCAAACCCCTGCTGTCGCTGGGCGCGGTGGCGCACGCCTGGGATCCCAGCGGCTTGGGAGGCGGAGGCGGAGGCGGGAAGATCGCAAGTTCGAGACCAGAGGCAGTCTGCGCAATTTAGTGAGACCCTGTCTCATAAAGTAAAAAAATGGGCTGGGGGTGCAGCTCAGTGGTCCAGCACTTGCAGAACATGCAGGCGCGAGGCCCTGGGTTCAACCCCCAGTACTGCCAAAAAAAAAAAAAAAAGCACGTGCTGTCGATTACCTGTCCTCCTTAGTACTTTGGCTTCACTCTTGTAGGCCAGTGCACTGAACCTTCCAGCACCCCATCTCCCCCGTGTGCGCCCTCCCTTCATTTCCCTTCCTTTCCCTCCTTGCACTTGTCTGCTCTTCCTCCCGTTTGTCTTCTGCGGCACTCACTCCTACACGTTTTCTCTCCTGCACTTCATGCCACGCCTTCCCTCCTGCCCCATGACTCCTTTTCTTTCTTCTCCCCTAGTACTGAGGGTTGAACCCCCAGCCTTGCGCACGCTTGGCAGGTTCTCTACCATTCAGCTATCCCCCCCACCCCTCTGTGTTTACTTTTTATTAAGACAGGGTCTTGCTCAATTGCCCATGCTCCCTCTGGTCTTCAACCTGCGATCCTCCTGCCCCAGCTTACCGAATACCTGGGATTACAAGTGTGCGCCACACCTGGCGTTTCGTTCCTTCTTAAAGGGCCTTTCCTGCTCACATGTTCCTTTATCTGCATTTCTGGAACTTTCTTAGCCTCTCACTTTTGCTCCTTCTCTAATATCATAGTATTTTTTTTAAGGCCCCAAGCTTACCAGTGGATTGCCCTGCAGGGCGGCATAAGTTGTGTTACATTGAGTTAGAGACTTGTGTCTATCTAGGTCTTCATCTGCAATTGTGAAACTAATAGCAACAATCTCTCAGGAGTGTTGTGAAGATTAAATTACATAATATGTGTACACTGCTTTGTACCTTGCTCAGTTGGATATCTCTGCTGTCCAGGACTGTCCAGGCATGTGGCTCTAGAGCACTTGAAATGGGGCCCATCTAAATTGAGATACTAGAGGGATCCATTGTCACTGTTGGCTAGAGCTAAGTTTGAGCACTGAAAGCCCTGTGCCCCAGTAAGCTCTTCAGTCCCACGAGAACCAGGCCAGTGTTGTTATGTTGAGAACAAGGGCAGTGTTGTTGTTGTTGTTGCTGTTGTTGTTAGGTGCCATTGAGTTGGTGTCTGACTCATAGCAACCCTACTTACAAAAGGCAAAACAGTAATGTCAGCGCTTTTCTGCTATTCATAGGGTCTTCAATGCCTTAATTATTTTTTTATTTATTTTTTATGGGTGGGGAGGAGTGGGTTGCCGGGTCCATCTCCCAAGCTTACAGCACCTGGTGTTCCCAGGCAGTCTCCCACCCAAGTACTAACCAAGCCTGACCCTGCTTAGCTTCTGAGATCTAACTGGATCAGATGCCACAGTGGTACCAGGGCAGTGGGTCACCCTAAGTGTGCTGCGACTATACAATATATACCAGGTTTCAAAAAGTCTTATCATGGGAAATGTTTTGTTGATTAATAAGTGTTGTATAGAGTAAATGTTGGAATGGTGGTATTTTGACCATTTGAGGTTAAGTAAGATATTAACATTTCACTATTTTTACTTTATAATGTGGCTACTAAAATCATGTATGTGGCTTGCTTTTTTTTTTTTTTTTTTCAGTACTAGGGGATTGAACTCAAGGCCTCCTGCATGCTAGGGAAGTGCTCTACCACTGAGCCACACTCTGTGCCCCTTTTTTATGTATTTTGAGATATGGTCTTGCTAAGTTGTACAGCGTGTCCCTGACCTTGAACTCTAGATCCTCCTGTCTTCACCTCCTGAGTTGTTGGGATTACAGGCGTGCACCACGGCGCCCAACACTGGCTCACATATTTTTATCGGACAGCGCTGGTATATAGTATGCTCTCAACAAATATTATCTTCAAACTCACCTCCCAAGTTCCTGCTTCCTTATTGTACTTGAAGTGTTTTTCCAGTATGGGGTCCCCTACCTTTATCCCCTATTTTCACATTAAGAGTTCTTGATTCAAGAGGATTAAAAATGCCTTATTTTTAGTCACATGGTACTGTATATGTTGCTTCGAGGAAAGTCCATGGCTTTTCTTCAGATTCTTAAAGAATATTGATATCTCCTTAAAAAAACAAAACGTAACAAGACAAATCAAAAACCAAATCCAAAATAGCCCAGTATGAGTCCACATTGTCGAAGCATTTTGTTAATCAGTAAAAATACTTGCCTCCCGTCTGACCTGCTGTGGTTATCGCCTGAGTGAATTCGGACACTTTCCAAGTTTCATTACTCTTTGAACAATTGTATTGGATCCTGGTTTCCCAACATGTGACTCCGCTCCTCAAACTTCTTCATTTCTCCCATAATTTTTTGCCTTCTGTGCATAGACACTTGGTTGAGATGATATATGCATTGATTACTCCTAGCCACACTGAATTTTAAAAGTAGTTAGTTGTATTTTGGGTTTGAGAAGCTACTTGTTGGTACTCTAGCAAGGCCTTGGAGGGCTTTTACTTCATGTTCTAAACCATTATTGATTTATTTTGACGTCCTCGGGGGTTGGACCCAAGGCCTTGCACATTAAAAAAAAACAACCTACATTTGTTATCTTATAGTATTCTTTTGGTGTGTGTGTGTGTGTGTGTGTGTGGTGCTGGGAATCAAACTCCAGGCTTCCCCCGTGCTAGGCAAGTGCTCTACCCACTGAGCTATGTCCTAGGCTGGCCTTGCACAAACTTTGCAGGTGTCCTACCACTGGATTGCACCCACAGCCCATTTTAATTTTTATTTTTGAGTCAGGGTCTTACTAAGTCACACAGGCTACCTCTGGACTTGAACTCAAAATCCTCCTGCCTTAGCCTCCTCAGTCACTGGGATTACAGGTGTGTGCCACTGCATTTGGCCTCATTATTAATGATGATAAATTTTTCAAAAAATTATCAACTGTGCAAGAAGATAGTATGACACCAAGACAGACCTAAAAAGATATTTCAGTGGCTCATTCCAAGAAACATGTGACTTTTATTTCCAGCACGTTAGTGTCAGTCTTAAGATGTGAGCATTATATGTTAAGTAATAGCTGTGCTGCCTAGTATCTCAGTTATTTAGAAGCTATGTGCTAAGTTGGGGCTGGGATTTAGCTCAGTTGGTAGAGTGCCACTCTGCAGTCTCTGAGGTCCCAGGTTTGATTCCCAGCACCACCAAAGTGGGAGAAGGACATGGCAATCCACTCCTGAAGAGATCCTGAAACAATCAGCCATTGAAGACCCTATACGGTTCGGTGAGTCGGACACAACTCTACAGCATCTAACAATAACAACAGCTTTCTCAAACAATCTAAATTGGTTTCCAGGAAATGAGAAATATAACCTGCTAGACTGAAGAAAAATAACCACAATACAAATTAAATCAAAATAATAAATGCCAAGTTATTTCAAGTTTTTAAAGTATGTGATTTTTTCTCCTCGTCCCAAACTGTCCTAATCATTTGGCTTAAGTTATTGTTTAAACCAGTTTTTATCCCATTTACGCACATTGTGACTGAAAAGTTGGCAAGGAAGGATCCACATAACTCAAATAAACTCAATAGCAGAGGGAAACCAAAGGTTAGATGTAATCACAGATGGTGTAATTTATAAGGAAATCATAGAGAGCTTGCTGCATACAGAAGTAAGCAGAATCCCTGAAGTAGCCACATACAGTATTTGTATGCTGCCCAGTGGTCCCAGTGCCCATACTTCGGTGCATTCGGCCTAAGCAGGTGTAGCATTTCAGCGTTACCATTTCCCCAGAGCTCCAGCCACTTCAGGTTCTTCTCTGAAATTGCCACTGTCCCTGTGCCTCAGGGAGAAAACATTTTAATTGGGGGTCTGGAAACACCTTCTGAATATTCATCTTTACATTTTATATAATTTTGGCTTAGTTTGGCCGAGACTTCTGTCCTGTGAATTAGCTTCATGTGTGGCTTGGCCAAAGTTGTCTGCTCTGCTGAGGAGCTAAGACTTAAACTTTTCAACATAGTATTAGGTGAGGTGATTACCACTTTGAACTACGTCTCCACCTTCTGTAGGTCTTTACTTCTCAGTCTGCGATAGCGTGTGGTCTATATTTAGCCCTTCCATTTAGAAATTTGGGATTAAGGGGGTGTATCATGGATACCGTTTTAAGAGAGGTTATCTAGGTGTTACTTTTTAAAGTTTAATTGAATTGAACCAGTTGAATCACGGTAGGAATGTAGTTTGACATTCAGTCAGAAGACTGCCTTAATCATGATGCTAGTGTGACCAGCATCAGGCAAGACAGCCAGAGCACAGATGCTGTTTAGGGAGCGCGAGACGGTTTTGAAGTGGCGTTTGAAACTGGAAAACCTAGCGCAAGTGTGACGGTGAGGGTGTGCGTGTGTAGCAGAACCCCCAGCACACCTAGCAACCGCATGCGTTCATGGTGAGTTGAGACGCATGGTGGTGTGTGTGACATGCACAGGGGAGGGTCCAGGAAGCCTCTCGGGTTTCTTTCGCCATGGCGTTGGAGTCGTTTCCATGCTCCCCACGGGAGTCTGCCAAGCAGCGTGACTGTGAGACATGAGGACAAGCATACACGTGTTCCGAAAGCAGCAAAGTGGAAAGTTTTCATCCCAAGACGTGTGTACATGTTTTTGGCACCCTGTCTGTGTGTGTCCCTAGACTGTACCTTAAGATGGATGTGTAAAAGTTTCATAGATTATGTAAGGTAACAGTTCGGTGTTAGTAGTGAAACTGATTTTGAAGCAGAGATATCCTACATTGATTTATCCTGTTTATATTTGTTGTTGTTGTTGTTAGGTGCTGTTGAGTCGGTATCCGACTCATAGCGACCCTATATACAACAGGCGAAACACTATTGTCAGTGCTTCTCTGCTGTGCATAGGGTTTTCAATGGCAGATTGTTTTTTGGGAGTGGGTTGCCAGGTCCTTCTCCCAAGCCTATAGCACCTGGTGTTCCCAGGTGGTCTCCCATCCAGGTACTAACCATGCCCGACCCTGCTTAGTTTCTGAGATCTGACGGGATCGGATGCCACAGGGCTATGGCTGCAGGCTTGTGTATATTTGAGTTGATTTACAATGTTAATATTCATCCTGGTATTCGTGGAAGGCAAAATTAGTTTAAGCTGTGTCATCGTTGACTCCTGTTACATGTCAGGCTTCAGTAATCCAGTATGTGGGAACTCATTCAGTTTTTAAGCAGTGCCAGTTGCTGTGAGAGTGCGTGCTCTCCTGCGCAGCTGGTGGTAGTGACCTCACACTGGTTGCTAAATTAAATAGGGAGATGCTTCCTTACGCTTTAAATGTTCTCTATTTTCTGAAGAGTTTCTCAGAATACCGTTTTGAAGTGAGTTTCTGTTCCACCGCATCACGTGTTTGTCACACCAGCGTTTTGTCTGTTTTTCAGGATTGGGACGGCTGCCCTGGCGGTTCAGGTTGTGGGGAGTAACTGGCCGAAGCCCCACTACACTTTACTGATCACAGGCCTGTGCCGGTTCCAAATTGTCCAGGTCTTAAAGGAAAAGCCATACCCTGTTGCCGAAGTGGAACAGTTGGACCGGCTAGAGGAATTTCCCAACACCTGCAAAACTAGGGAGGAGCTAGGGGAACTGTCAGAACAGTTTTATAAATATGCAGTACAAGTAAGTGGCTTTTATTTATTCCTTAAAACTCTTTTTTTTCTTTGGTTTCTTACTGTGCTAAGAGATGATGAGTCTACTAGATGGTAAAGTTTTAGGGCAGCATACATTTAAATGATTTAATACTATTCTATGGGATATTCCATGGGAGAAGGGTGTGGCAATCCACTCCAGAGGTAATCCCAAAACAATCAGCCATTGAAAACCCTATGAGGGTCTTTATGAGTAGGGTATGACTTGACAGCACCTAACAACAACAACATGGTATATTCCACATTGCTTTTGTCTAGCTGTTGTTAGGTGCCCTGGAGTTGGTGTTCGACTCCTAACGACCCTACGTACAACAGGCAAAACAGTGTTGTTACTGCGTCTTTACTATTCATAGGGTTTTCAATGGCTGATTGTTTTTTGGGAGTGGGTCGCCAGGTCCTTCTCCCAAGCCTACAGCACCTGGTGTTCCCTGGCAGTCTCCCATCCAGGTACTAACCAGCTCGACCCTGCTTAAACTTGCAAGATGTAACAGGATCGGATGCCTCAGTGGTAAGGCTGCAGGCCTTTTGTCTAGGGTTTTACCTAAAGCATTCCAGGACATATTACCTAACCCTTTCTAAAGTTTTTCCAAAAAGTATTACTAGAGCTTTCTTAACTATTGTTGTTGTTAGGTGCCATCGAGTCGTGTCTGACTCATAGCGACCCTTATAGGGTTTTCAATGGCTGATTATTTCGGGATTGCCTTGGGAATGGATTGCCAGGTCCTTCTCCCATTTTTGTGGTGCTGGGAATTGAACTTGGGACCTCAGAGACTGCAGAGTGGCACTCTACCAACTGAGCTAAATCCCAGCCCAAAAAAAAGTTGGAACATGAACTTCCTACATCATGCTTGTTGTTGTTGGGTGCCGTTGAGTTGGTATCTGACTCATAGCAACCCTCATAGGGTTTTCCGTGGCTGACTGTTTCGGGATTGCCTTGGGAGTGGATTGCCAGGCCCTTCTCCCATTTTTGCGATGCTGGATATTGAAGTTGGGACCTCGGAGACTGCAGCGCAGCGCTCTACCAACTGAGCTAAATCCCAGCCCCTTCTTAAGTATTAGATTTCTTAATTCCAGATTTGAGTTTTTTGGTTAACTCTAAGTAAAAGTTAAACCTCCTCACCTTGCTTTTTTTGAGCCTTGATGAAATATATGATAAAGTTCTATCTATTTTTCTGTTGATACAATCCATGTACTATAACTGGATCTGTGACAACTAGGTAGCCTCTAGAGGTCTTGATTTTAATCATCATTGATCATTGAAGAGGTAGGACAGGAGTCTGCAGCCCATGCTGTCTTACCTGATCCGTCATTTGAAGTGACACACTCATAGTGTGGTGAACAACAGGAATGTGGAAAGTTTGGCGCTATGACTTCTGTGGGGGCTGAAGTAATTCACTCTTGAGAAGAAGCTTTAGTTTGAGAGCTGAAATCAGTACTTCCGCTGTTGAGGATTAGGGGTGGGGTAGCCTTCCTTTCCTGGCAGGGCTTCCAGGTCTCGCATTTCTGTTGGACACAGCAGCTTTTTTTGTTTTTTATTTTTCGTTTTCTGGGTTTTTTTTATTTTGTTTTGTTTTTTGCAGTCCTGGGGGTTGAACCCAGGGCTTCACACTTGCATGCTTTGCAAGTGCTGGACCACTGAGCTGCACCCTCAGCCCATTTTTTTACTCTTTGAGACAGGGTCTCACTAAATTACTCAGACTGCCTCTGGTCTCAAACTTGCGATCCCTGTGCCTCTGCCTCCTGAGTTGCTGGGATTATAGGTGTGCGCCGCCACTCCCGACTAGCTTTTTTTTTTGTTTTTTCTTTTTCTTTTTTGAAACAGGTTCTTACTATATAACGCAGGCTCGCCTCAGCCTCCTAAGGGCTGGGATTACAGGTGTGCACCACCGTGCCTGGCTTTGCATGCAGCTTTATGGCTCCTTTTGCTTTGCCTTTACTTCTCTCTACAGAAACAGGATTTTTCGGGAACTGAGGGGTTGAACTCAGGTCTTTACACATACTTTGTAAGTGCTCTACCACTGAGCTGTATCCCCAGCCCCCTTTTTGTTTTTTATTGAGAGACAGGGTCTCACTAAGTTACATAGGCTGCCCCTGGCATCAAGCTCACCATCCTCCTGCCTCTGCCTCTCAGGTCACTGGGATTACAGTTGTGCACCACTGCACTATGCCTTAGAGAAACTGTACATGAAGGTTTTGTATCAACGTCAAAGAAATTTTTAGAGACAAATCACCATAAATTTTACTATCATTAGATATCAGTTCAGTTTTTACTTCTGGTTTTGATCCATATTCACTTTTATGTTTTGTGTTTGTATCTGTGTCTGATTTTCATGTTAAGTACTTTTAATTAGGTATTTATATAAATTTCACTGACTTGGGATATCATAATTGTATTATCCCTCATTTTAGACAATAAGATTATTTCTGATTAGTGCTTCTCTTTCATCCCCTTCGACATCTCCTTCTACAACCCTCATTAATAGACGTCTTCAGGAACCTGCTAACTGAGCTCTTGTCATTTTCTTCTGTTTTTAACCCATTCTGCACACAGAGCTTTTCTTAGAGGTGGGGCAGGGAAGGAAGGAAAGAAAAGAAAAGAGAGAGGGAAGGAGAGAGAAGAAGTTGGAAGGGGAGGGGAGGGGAGAGGAGGGGAAGAAGAACTAACTGGCTGTGACTGTGGCCCAGTGGTACAGTGTGTGATTAGCTGTGGTCAGGGCACCGGGTTGGATCCCTGGCACCAAAGCAAACAGTTTGGTCCATGCTTTCTCCTCGAGGAGAAGACTTTAGTGACCGTAAGCTAAAGTTCAGATTTCTTAGTATAAAGCTCAGGCCCTTTTCAGCTTACCTTACGCCTTTCTGTCTGGCCTCAGCTCTGGTTACCTCTTTGGCCCCAGTATTGGCCACACTGAGTAGCAGAGAGCCTCACACGTTGTCATTTCGTAGTTCTAGGATCTTGCCTTCCATTCTCTGCTGAGAGTTTCTTCCGGGTCTGCATGTTCAAATTTGGCTTATGCTGTCTGCCTCCCGTAGGGTTGATGTTCCTTTCCCTGTGCCTGCTCGGCCCTTTGTTAGTGCATATGATATTGTACTGAACTTGTCTTGCAGGTCTGTTTCTCTGCCAAAGTTGAATTCATCCCTGCTTCAGCCATCCTGTACTGGGCAGTATATTATGTCTGCAGAGTTTCTAATCAGCGAGTGTTGGGGGAATGAGTTTTAACTGTTTTCATTTGTTTTCTTGGGATGAATTCCTAGGACTTTTATTTTCTCTTTCTACCCCTGAACAGCTTCACCATGATTATGCTTCAATTCCTTTGATTCTAGGCAGATAATGAGTAGTTCCCTAAATTATAATGTTTTGAGATTGGTTTGTTACTGACGTGAAATCTTATTAGAGCTGACTGGAAAAGGATTTGGTATGTCATTTGTGAATTACTATGAGTCAGATTTTGCTGTTAGGGCTCAGGTTTAGCTCAGTTGGTAGAGTGCTTGCACCGTGCACTCAGAGGCCCTGGGTTCAATCCGCAGCCCTGCAAACATGGGAGAAGGGGCTGGCAGCCCACTCCTGAAACAATCAGCCATCAAAAACCCTATGGGCAGCAGAGAAGCAATGTCAGATATAGGGCCTCTTTCCTTCTGTTGTACGTAGGACTGCTATGAGTTGGCCTAACTCGAAGGCACCTAACAACTTTCCTGTTAACTATAAAGTCTCTGAGTTGGAGACAACTCGACGGAGCCAGACAACAGCAACTAAAGTCTCAGTCACATAGCATTACAAAGGCATATTACTTACTTAATCTTCATGACTAAAACTAGTTGGTGTGATGAGCAGCCTTTTAGAATCACTTAGGTACCTAAGTGGATTGGAGTGTCTTCTGAAGACATTTCTTCCCTTGTTGCTGAGGAAGATAACTGAAGAGCTTTTAATGTTTCTGCCTAGAAGGAACTTTTACATCCCCCTCTTGTTTTAAGGATTGATTTAAGGCTTAAGCCACTTCTGTGTTCAGAGGAGGTAGCAGAGATCAATCTTACCATGTGCCCAGAAGAAAAGAGGAATCTTTGTCAGTAATCTTGATGATTTACCACAGTGACTGAAAGTTTGCCATAGGCTTAATCCGTTTTAATTTAAGGTTGTATCTTGGAAAGTTGTTTTGGTTCTGTTTTGTTTTTCTAAAAAATCAGTGTTCAGATTCTAGTTAATCCAAGTGTTATAATAAAATCAGTATTTCAATTCTAGATCAACTCTCATAATAACATTAACTATGTTACCAATTTCCCAGAATCTTAATAATTACATTGTAATTATGTAAGAGCCTGCAGCCATACCACTGTGGCATCCTATCTTGATCTCGGAAGGGTAGGGCTTGGTTAGTCCTTGGATGGGAGACCACCTGGGAATACCAGCTGCTGTAGGCTTGGGAGAAGGACCTGACAACCCACTCCCAAAAAACAATCAGCCATTAAAAACCCTATGTATAGCAGAGAAGCACAATAGTGTTTTGCCTATTGTACGTAGGGTCGCTATAAGTCGGACATCAACTCAACGGTATCTAACAACAGCAACAACAATTATGTAAGATAATGTCAGGTTCTTAAAAACAGAGATCATAATGTCTGCAACTTACTTGTAGATGTTCAGCAATAGCGATGATGGCACATATCACACGCATGCAGAGAGAAAAAGCAAATGTCACAAAATGTTAAGAGTTGGTGAATCTGGAAGGAGGACATAAAGGAGTTCGTTGTACTGTTCTTGCAGCTTTGTTATAAATGTGAATTCTTTCCAAAATAAAATTAAAATCATAGCACAAGTTTAAAAAGCTTTTTATAAACATTATTTTTAAAACTTTGAAGCCACTTTTGCTTTTCATTCGAATTGGCATTTGGAAGTCCTTTTTCCTTTGAGGCCTATAAAATGCCTGGGCTGTATGAATCAGTGTTCTTAGGAACATAAAGGTGGAGGCCAGACATTGAGCCTAGATGAAAATCTGATTATTTAATTCACAAATAATGCTAGACTTCCCTTATAAGCCTCTTTCTTCCTTGTAGCTGGTTGAGATGTTGGATATGTCTGTTCCTGCCGTTGCTAAGTTGCGGCGTCTTTTAGACAGCCTTCCAAGGGAAGCTCTGCCAGACATCCTGACTTCAATCATCCGAACAAGCAACAAAGAGAAGCTCCAGGTACAGTTCATCCTTCTCGAATGCCAAGTTGCTTTGTCACTTTTTATTTAGATCTAGATAGTAGTTCCCCAACGTATCTATCAGCTTGTCGTGCTGTGGGGGCTTGCGCATTGTTGTGATGCTGAAAACTATGCCATCGGTATATCAGATGCCAGCAGGGCCACCCATAGTGGACAAGTTTTAGCTGAATTTCCACACTAAGATAGTCCAGGGAGAAGGATCCAGCAGTCTACTCCGGAAAGAATCAGCCGTTGAAAACCCTATGAATAGCAGAGAGGCACTGTCAAATGTAGTCCTGGAAAATGAACACCTGCCCCAAGCTGAAAAGCATTCACAAAACGAGTGGGCAAGAGTTGCCTCCTCAAAGTAGAGCCAAACTTAATGACAAGAATGGAGTAAAGCCCCTGGGACCTCCTCTTGCTGATGTGGCACAACTCAAAATGAGAAGAAACAATGACCGCAACAAGGGGCTCAAACTTTTAAAAAAAGATCAAGTGTGTGGCATGTGGAGTGTTTTGTTCTGCTATACCTAGGGTCGCTATGAGTTGAACCTAACAACAAAAACAGCAAAGATAGCCATTAAATTTTGATCTTCAAGAAAGAGATACTAGAGATTCAAAGAAGTAGTTAAAATGCCCTTATGTTTAAGTTGACTTTTTAAAGTGATTGTGTTAGCTGGGCAAGCTGGCACAGGCTTGTCATCCCAGCTCTGGGGAGACTATGACAGGAGGGTCATGACTTGAAGGCCATCCTGTCTCAGAAAAGCAACTGTTTTATGTTTTTGTTCACCGGGGCAGCCTTTTATTTGCACAATTGCTACTAGTAATCGGTCAGCTTAGGGGAAAAGTTAAAGCAGTATTAACAGAGTATACAGTAAACATGTAATGTGAATATGTGAACATAGTTTGCAACACCATTTTTTAAGCATGTGAGGCCATGGGCTTTCCCTTGCTTTGTTAGAATTCCTCATGGTGTTTCTTATGTAAGTCCCTCCAAGGAGGCTTTACCTGTGACTTTCAGTTTCTGAAGTTTCTGAAATGAGTTTTAAAGACACTTGAAAAATAAACCAAGTGTAGAATCCTAGATTTGCAAGACTTAATCCCAAAACTATAAAACTATTAAGTGTTATATATCTATTTTTATAGTATTGTTTTTACTACAGAGTATTTTTTACTGTATTTAGAATATTTTGTACTGATTTTTTTTAACTGTATTTGAATCTTCCTAGAACAGTCCTCAGTTTTCATTGAAACAACTCTCCTTTATTTTATGACTTTATTTAATGCTGCAATGCAACACTTTGACAGCCAGTACAACTGATGCCATCTGGTTGTGTACAGACGTGAGAGGTGGGAGCCAGAGAGAACATGGGGCTAAGGAGGCCACTGGCTGTGTTGTCCTGAGGAAGTGGAGAGTGGGAACCACTGCAACCAGTCACCCTGGAGTCAGTTAATCATCTATGGAAAAATTTAATATTTTGAACCTAGAATTTGCCAAGACCCAAAGTGTAGACACATTCTTAGCTTTAATAGAATAATTCCCAGAAGCTGGGCACCATGGTCCACACCTGTGATTCCAACAACTAAGGAGGCTGAGGCAGGAAGATCAGTTCAAGGCCAGAGGCAGCCTGTGAAACTCATCAAGACCTAGCCTCAAAATAAAAAAAATAAAAATGAAAAAAAGGACTGAAGATGTGGCTTAGTGGCAGAGCACTTGCCTAGCATGCACAAGGTCCTGGGTTCAACCCCCTAGTGCTGCAGAATCAAAAATAATTATAGCAGTTCCCAGAAAGGGTTGACATCAACTGGTTGGTTCTTGATTGTGGCACACACAGCTTGGTTTTTAGATGAAAAACCAAGATTTTGTTTTGTTTTTTGGGACAAGGTCTCCTTATGTATCCCATCTGGGCCTCAAATTCGAGTTCTGAGTGCTGGGGTTGCAAGTGTGTGGACCATGCCTGACCTAGGACATTTTTATTCATTTCTGACAACCTTGCTCCTTGGTGTAGTTAATTTGGCTTTGTCAACATGTTACAGGATGATTCCTATCATGATTATTAATAGGAATTGGTAGGGTTTTTTGCTTTTAGGAGGCAGCAGAGCACACACTGGCGGTAGACAGAGTAATGTGTCCCACAGCCTCTTGGGGCCTGTTACAAAGGAGGCTCCGATGTGGTGAAGGTGCCCAACAGCGTGATGTGGCTGGAAACTCAGAGGTGCGAGCTGGGGTTTGGGTGAAACCTAGGGCAGACCCTGACACGGCCCCACCAGAGTGGCTCAGTGGCAACTGCCCAAACACTGCAGCGCTGCCCGGATCCACCCTAACTGCCACAGTGCTGGGTGGATGCTGGTTTGGTTTGCTTGTTTTTTACTTTAACTACTTCGTCATGGTTCTGATTGTGTTTGCAGCATATGTTTCTGAAAGAGGTGCTATTAATTGATGCACACTGCCTAGATTTTAGATGCTGTAAGCCTGGAGGAGCGGTTCAAGATGACCATACCACTGCTTGTCAGACAAATTGAAGGCCTGAAGTTGCTCCAGAAAACCAGAAAACCCAAGCAAGATGAGGATAAACGGGTAAATATTTCTTTTATTCCACTTTTCCCAGTTTGTGTGTGTGTGTGTGTATGTGTTATGAGATTTAATTTTTTGGAAAAAAGAAAAATTTGGAAGCCAGGTGCCTGTCTGTAGTCGTGTCCATTCGGGGCAGCTGAGGCAGGAGGATGCCTTGAGCCCGGGAGTTGAGGGCGGCCTGGGCAGGATAGCAGGACTCTGTCTCAAAAACAAACAACTTGGGGAGAATAGAGCAGAAAACAAGAAGCAGAAAGTTCGTTGACTCTGGCAAAATCTGGCAGTGCCCCTCTGGTCCTTTTCCTTTCTCACTCTATGCCTAGATTTTTATCTTTCAGCATGTGAGCATTTTCTCATTTTTTTATTTTGGTAATCACCCAAGGGGACAATTTACTGAACAATTGCCTTTATGTCAAACACTATTGTTTCCAACGTTTTCCATCTTTTAAAAATTAGTAAAATTGAGATGATGAGTGTCTGTGAGTATTAATATTTTTATGCTGCATGTAGGGTTTTTATTTTATTTTTTAAATTTGAGATAGAGTTCCTCAGTGTAACCCAGCTGGCCCGGAGCTCCCAGTCTTCATCTGAACTTACTCGGTGTGACATGACAGCTTGTGCCATCACACCCAGCTCACTGCATGTAGGCTTAAGAACGTAATAGAAAGTTGTTGCTAAAAGGAGTGTCTGTTGGGCTGTGGTTTTGCTTACATTGTTGTTTTTAACTCAGAGATTTCAGTTTTCATTTAGTCACATTGTTGGTCTTTTCTTGTCTTCCTTGCTAAGTCTTCTGTCAACGCTGTAAATAATCCAGTTTCTTTTCAGTTTTCCTTCAGGTGACTTTTTTAAAATTTTATTTACTCATTTTTGTAAAAGCTCTTTTTTATTATTTATAAATGTTAGTGGGGTACAGAGTCATGTCATTTGCTATATCCACCTTTGTTGTTGTTAGGTGCTGTTGAGTCGGTATCCGACTCATAGCGACCCTCATAGGGTTTTCAATGGCTGACTGTTTCGGGATTGCCTTGGGAGTGGATTGCCAGGTCCTTCTCCCATTTTTGCGGTGCTGGGAATTGAACTCGGGACCTCAGAGACTGCAGCGCAACACTCTACGAACTGAGCTAAATCCTAGACCACATCCACCTTTAGGTGATTTTTAAATAAAGTACTTAACTCTTAAACCCAGATGTTAGTAATTTTGCCCTGTTAGTGAGGTGAAGACAGCAATTGTATTTTTCCTAAGTAGCTTTTTATTTGGCTTAATACCACTTATTAACTAATCCTTCCGGTCCATTATAGTGCATTTGTTGTTAGGTGCCATCGAGTTAGGCCCAAGTCAACAGAATGAAACACTCCCCGACACTGTTCCATGCCCGGCATTATGTCAGTTCTTTTCTGCTATTGATAGGGTTTTTGATGGTAGATTATTTCAGGAGTGGAATGCCAGGTTCTTGTCCTGTTTTTGCAGTGCTGGGGATCGAACCCAGGGCCCCAGAGTGTGCAGACTAGCCCTCTACCAACTGAGCTAAACCCCAGCTTATGTATGTATATGTACATATGTACATACATATATGTATGTACATGATGAGGTCTATTTGAAGTTTCCCTTGAGCTGCTGAGTTGACTGCATGCCTGGCAGAGTTAAGATCAGGAAGATAATATTTGATGCAGACAAAGTATGAAATCTGTAGTTTTCTCCCATCCAAGTACTAACCAGGCCCGACCCTGCTTAGCTTCCGAGATCAGACGAGATCGGGCGCGTTCAGGGTGGTATGGCCGTAGACAAATCTATAGTTTTCTGAAGGCAGTTGGAGAGCCAAAACTCTGAGTGAAGTGGAAGATTAGCATGATGTTAGAGATTTGATTGTGTTCTTCCATCAAAGAGAATACGCTGTGGAGAGGAGCAGAAGTGAAGGCCTCTCTGGTGGGCCTAGAGAGGGGCAGTGGAGAGGCCTAGGAGAGTGAGGAGAGGCCTCTAGTGTCCAGGATGCCATAGTGCTTCGAACTGACCACAGAGATCTGACCGCCCTGGCGTCGGGGAGTACCCAGAGGTAGAGTGGTGGCCTAGCATGCACAGGCCCTGGGTTTGATCCCCGGCACCACTAGCACCACTACCACCACAAGACCAGATCAGTGACTCATTTATTTTGTGCACAAGTCAAACCCAGATACATTCTGCATGGGGAGTCACAAAAATTGTAGCTGATTATCACTAAAGTTTCCTATATTGCTTGAAAAAAATTTTTCCCAAAGGTACTCCAGAAAATGATTACACAAGAGACAGCTCTTTGAAAGTCTGGGAATCAGAGGACAGTATTTAGAATTAGCCCCAAACGACTTCCTATTATTCCTCTGAGTAAGAGATGAAAAGTGCCATTTTATCAGTCAGGGGAAAAATGCGTGAGAAAGCGCTTTTTTGTGTCAGCAAGGAAAATGATGCTTTTTTTTTTTTTTTTTGGTGGTGCTGGGAGCCTTGCAAATACTTTGCAAGTACTCTACCACTGGGCTATACCCCTGCTGTCTTTTTTATCTTGAGACGGGATTGTCTTCCTAAGTTAAACAGGTTGTCTCTGGTCCTGAACTTGCAATCTTCCTGCCTCAGCTTCCAAATGCTGGGATTATAAGCACGTACCACCACATTCAGCTAGTTCAGTGATCTCTTTTTTTTTTTCTTAAGTATTCACTTTAAAAGCTCTGTTTTTAGGATTTTTATAACTTAAAATATTTTATTACCAAAATAAAAAATTTTTAATTACGTATGTTTTCATGAAATTACATTTTATTTACTGCTGTATGTTTCTGTTTGAATGTATTAAGTAGATAATTTCACAGGTTAATTATGGAGGCTTTTAAATTAAATACCAGTATATTATCTTGCGGGCTGGGATTTGGCTCAGTTGGTAGAGTGCTGCGCTGCAGTCTCTGAGGTCCCGAGTTCAATTCCCAACACCCCAAAAATGGGAGAAGGGCCTGGCAATCCACTCCCAAGGCAATCCGGAAACAGTCAGCCATTGAAAACCCTATGAGGGTTGCTATGAGTTGGATACCGACTCGAAGGCACCTAACAACAACAACAGTATTATCTTGCTTCAGTAATGGTTGGATGTGATTCATATTAATGAGTTGAGAGTTCAGAGAGCACAGGAGGTACTTTTAAAATCTGGTCGAGAGATCATGGAGAAGAGAAGATAAATCAAGGCCATTTGACTTGGCACACAAGACAGTTGTTGGATTTGAAACAGTGATTTTAGCCTGATACAGTGGAAGCCAAAGGTTTGCTGAAATATGTAATTGGTGAGGAAGGCAAAGTGGTGGTGAGAGCCATCTGCTGGAGAAGCGGGGAATCACCAGAAGGAAAGCAGATGGGAGCAGTGACCTGGGAGGGTCCTGGGTGAGATAAGGTGTTTTCAGAGGAAGACTTTTTTGTGATAAACTCAGTGATGATAGCCTGCGGATAGAAATGTTGAGCATATTAGGGATTTTGTAACGCACGAGGAGAAATGGAGTTGATTCAGTCACCAAATGGAATGAGGTAATGCATATGAAGAAAACGGTTACTGTAGTAGCAACTCGAGAAAGAATTCCTAGGTGTTGTAATTATTTCTACTTGGCACTTCCTCGAGATTTTTTCCTCACACAAGTATTATTGTAAGCATGTACCGAAGAATCATGCCTGCTCTGTTGGTCTACTTTTTGAATTCTGCTGCCTATAACAGTGTGAATTCAGCACCCATCACAGCCTTACCTGTCACTGGTACCTCGTGTCCAGTTTATTTTGATGTGTGGTTTTCTTCTGCTCTCTGTGTAGGTCATAGCTATACGCCCCATTAGGAGGATCACACACATCCCAGGTACTTTAGAAGATGAGGATGAGGACGAAGAGAATGACGATATTGTCATGCTAGAGAAAAAAATACGAACATCCAGCATGCCAGAGCAGGCCCACAAAGTCTGTGTCAAAGAGATCAAAAGGTAAATGCAGATGGCACAAATTCATCCATGTTTCCACCTTGCTCCCGTGTGGAAACCTGACTCTGCTACTTTGAATCACAAACTGCAGCTGAGTTGATTGTCGTTTATTCTCTGAACTTTCTCTTCTTATGCTTCATCAAATCGTAGGCCACCCTATTCCTCTTCTCTTTCTGTTGCCAGCTTCTCTCTTTCATGGCTTTTCTAGTTCTTTCTAATACCTTTGGTCTCTGGAATGCTTTCCCGTTTCTTTGTTCCTCTACAGAATCCCATTTTGAAAACATTGGGGGTTTGTTTGTTTGTTTTAAGACAGAGTCTCACTGTGTAGCCCAGGCTGGCCTTGAACTCAAGATCCTGCTGCCTCAGCCTCCAAAGTGCTTAGGATCACAGGTGTGCTCACCACACCAGCTATGAAAATATTCTTCATACTCCTGTATTCACATCACTTTTACTAATCTTTTTCTCAAATACTAAGGAGAAGTGATACACCTTTTCATCTACGTTTTGCTGTTAAGCATACTGTTTTTTGTTCTGTTTTTTTTTTCCCTCTTCTTCTTTTTTCTTTTTTAAACTTTACTAGGGTTTGAACCAAGGGCCTCGTGCATGCTCAGCAAATGCTCTACCACTGTGGGGCAACCCCAGCCTCCCTTTCTTATTTTTTATGTTGGGACCGGATCTTGCTAAGTTGCCCAGGCTGCCTCTGGCCTCAAGCTCGCAATCTCTGCCGCGGCCTTCTGAGTAGCTGGGATGACAGGCCCGTGGCGCAGTGTCTGGCTTTTGTAGCAGTCTTTTCATCATCTAAAAGAACAGCCCCTACTTCATTGCTTCGAGGTGGTGCTTGCTTAGTTATCATTGTGCTCCTCCCACTTCACTGGGTTGGTTATTTTTTGGTTTTGTTTTTTGCTGTTTTGGTTGTGCTTGGGATTGAACCCAGGGCCTTGTGCATGCTAGGCACGTGCTCTACCACTGAGCTGCACCTCTTGCTCTGTTTTTTGTCTTTAGATTGTAACTTCTGGAGTGAAGGAACTGTCAGTTTCCCTGCGTACAGGACAAAGCAGAGGGAAGCCTGATGACAAAATGGAGAATGTGGCCGATTGCACTTTTTGGTTGATCTCAGTTAAATAGAGCACCGTTTTTTTCCTTTACAAAACAAAATAAATTTGTTTTGTTTTGTTTTTTTGGCGGTACTGGGGGTTGAACCCAGGGCCTTGCCCCTGCATTCTTTGCAAGTGCTGGACCACTGAGCTGCACCCCCAGCCCAGTTTTTTACTTTTTGAGACAGGGTCTCACTAAGTTACACAGACTGCCTCTGGTCTCGAACTTGCGATCCTCCTTCCTCTGCCTCTGGAGCCACTGGGATTGCAGGCGTGCGCCACCACGCCCGGCTGAAACAAAGTAAATTTTTTATTAGCTACCCATTTAAAGCCTTTTTCAGACTTTTCACACTGAATACGCACGACAGGGAGACACATCTAATTTTTGTGTGAAGGAATAGTTCCACGTTCGTGAACATACTCTGTGTATTCTTTCCCCGCAGACTTAAGAAAATGCCTCATTCGATGCCAGAATACGCCCTGACGAGAAATTATTTGGAGCTTATGGTGGAACTTCCTTGGAACAAAAGTACAACTGGTGAGCCAACAAGATAGCACCTTGTTTTCAGTCCAGTTGTCACTCAGAAAACTCAAGCAAACTCTCATTTCCCATGTTCCCCATCGACTACCTTATTGTTAAATTATTTTAAATTTTTTGAAACTATTTTACTGAGGTATGATTGGAGGTTGAACCCAGGGCCTTGTGCATGCTAGGCAAGTGCTCTATCACTGAGCTGCACCCTAGCCCCTCTTTTACTTTTTATTTTGAGGCAAGGTCTTACTAAGTTGCATAGGCTGCCCCTGGCTTCAATCCTCCTGCCTTCGCCTCCTGAGTTCTGGGATTATGGGCAGGGGCCACAGTGTCCAGCTTATACCTATTTGGTGACTACCTCTTCATGAGGGTTTAGATAAGAATACATCCACGAAACCATCACCATCATCAAAGCCATAAATGTATTTGCTCTGAGGCTACAGAATATTCAGTTGTATGACATGCCCCGTTTTCCTTATCCGGTCATCTGTCAGTAGGCATTTGGGTGGCTTCTGTATTTTGGCAATTGTGAGTAATATAGCTGTGAACATGGCAGGGCATGGAATATCTGCCCTTTGAGGTCCTGATTTCAGTCCCTTTCTATAGAGACCCGGAAGTGCGATTCCTGGATCATGATTTTTCAGGAACCTCCATGCGGTTTTCATGATGGCTGAACCAATACACAGTCCCGCCAACAGTGTACACAGGTCCCCTTTCCTCCATATTCTCTCTGGTATTTATTATAATTTGATTTTTCAGTAGCCAGCCTGACAGGTGTAAGGTATTATCTTATTGTGATTATTCTTGTTGGTTCTGTCACTGGGGACCGAACCCAGAGTCTTACGCATTCTGGGCAAGCACTCTACCGTTGACCCCTTATTGCAGCTTTGATCATCATTTCCCTGGTGATTAGTGACACTGAGCACCTTTTCATATCATATACCTATCGGGCATTCATGTGTCTTTGGAGAAACAGCTGTTCAGGTCCTTTGCCATATTCGGTTTTTTGCTTTCGGTGTGAGTTCATTGTATACATTGGGTGTTAACCTCATAGCAGATTAACAGTTTGCCAATATTTTTTCCCATCTATGAGTTGCCTCTTCATTTTGTTGATTCCTTGGTTCACAGAAGCTTTTTGGTTGGATGTACCTTTACTAGTTTATTTTTGCTCTTTATGTCTTGCTTTTGACATCGTGTCTAAAAATATTGCCAAGATGAATGTCAAGGAGCTTTCTCTATGTTTTGTTCTTGGAGCTTTATGCTTAAGTCTTTAATCTGCTGTGAGTTGATTTTTGTGAGTGACGTAAGAGTCCAGTCTCATTCTTCTGCCTGTGCTATTCAGTTTTCCCAATGGCATTTATTTGAAGAGACTCTTTTTTGTGTGCTGTGCATTCCTGGTTCCCTTATTGAAAATTAGTCAGCCATATGTGTTTGGGTTTCTTTCTGGGCTCTCTATTTTATTGGTTTGTTTATCTGTTTTGTGGCAGACCCATGCTTTTTGATTCCACAGCTTTGTTCCGCTTGCTCACAATTTTTTTTGGCATTTGGAATCTTCTCTAGTTGCATATAAATTTCATGATTTTTCTATTCTTGTGAAAGATGCCGTTGGAATTTAGATATAGATTGCATTGAATCTGTAGATTACTTTAGGTAGTATGGACATTGTAACAGTATTCTTCCGATCCATGAATATAGAACTCTTTCCGTTTCCTTGTAATTTTTTACACCAGTATTTAATGTTCTCAGTATATAGATGTTTCACCTCTTTGGTTAAGTTTTTATCTAAGTATTTTATTCTTTTTGATGCTGTTGTAAATGGGCTTGTTCCCTTGATTTCTTGTTTGAATCGTAATTAGTGTACAGAAACAAAGTTCGTTTTTTGTATGTTGACTTTCTTATCTTGGAATCTTACTGAATTCTTTTATTAGTTCTAACAGGTTTTTTTCTTGCCTAGTTGTTGTTCTGGCTAAAACTTCTAGGAATGTATTGAATAGAAGTAGTAAGAGTGAGCATCCTTGTCTTGTTCCTCATGTTTTATTATTTGTGTATTTTTAGGTAGGTTGGTTGGTTGGTTTGAGACAGGGTCTCACTGTGTAGCACTGGCTGGCCTGGAACTTGCTATGTAATTGAGGCTGGCCTCAAACTCACAGTCCTCCTGCCCATTCTCCCAAGTTATGGTGCCCGGTGAGCATGGGGTTTTAATTACGTGATGCCTGCTATCTGTGGAGACACTAAATCTCGAACATAAAAACCAAACCAAGCCAGGCGCGGTGGCGCACGCCTGTAATCCCAGAGGCTCAGGAAGCGGAGACAGGAGGATTGCAAGTTCGAGACCAGAGGCAGTCTGTGTAATTTAGCAAGACCCTGTCTCAAAAGAGTAAAAAAATGGGCTGGAGGTGCAGCGCAGTGGTCCAGCACTTGCAGAGCATGCAGGCGCGAGGCCCTGGGTTCAACCCCAATAGCAAAAAAAAAAAAAAAAAAAAAACCAAACCAAGTGTGGACTTCCTTCAAGACTCATGTAGAAGGCGCCAAGTCTGTTCATATCATATCTTTTTTTCTAAAACCTATTTTCACCCTTGCCAAGCTTGAAAGGAGTTCTTTCATTTAAGATTCCGTGTGCTCAAGTTATTTCTGTTGGGTTGCTTGACAGACCGCCTGGACATTCGGGCAGCCCGGATTCTTCTGGATAATGACCACTATGCCATGGAAAAACTGAAGAAAAGAGTGCTGGAGTACTTGGCTGTGAGACAGCTGAAAAACAACCTGAAGGGCCCAATTCTTTGCTTTGTCGGCCCTCCTGGGGTTGGTAAAACAAGTGTGGGCAGATCAGTGGCCAAGACTCTGGGGCGAGAGTTCCACAGGATTGCGCTCGGGGGAGTGTGTGACCAGTCTGACATCCGAGGGCACAGGTACAGTACCCCTTGCAGCTTGACCCCTGCTTCCCCGCTTATTTACTAGAGCCTCCCTCAAAAGCTGAGGCATGCTGTGCACCTATTTTTCTTTAGAAGGGTGATTTGTGGCATCCTGTGTGGAAAAGGCATTGTAAGATGTCTGAGCTAGCCTGGAGCCTCTGAACACCTGGCTTCCCCAAATTAGCCTTGAGGTTTGTGTGACAGTGGGTAATGGGTCTGTGCCTCAGCTTGAATGTAGTTGTAAATTGCTTTGTGATTGGATTATTACAATGTTTTTATAGAGCCTAGTTGTTGTTGTTAGGTGGCATCAAGTCGGTATCCAACTCATGGCGACCCTGTGTACAATAGGCGAAACACTATTGTCAGTGCTTCTCTGCTGTTCATAGGGTTTTCAATGGCGGATTGATTTTGGGGAGTGGGTTGCTGTGTCCTTCTCCCAAGCCTACAGTACCTGGTGTTCCCAGGTGTTCTCCTATCCAAGTACTAACCAGGCCCAACCCTGCTTAGCTTCCGAGATCTGATGGGATCAGGTGCCACAGGGCTACGGCTGCAGGCTCATAAAGCCTAGTAGCAGTTCATAAATAATGACCCATGGCACTTTATTTATTTGTTTATTTATTTATTTTATTTTACTTACTTACTTATTTATTTATTTATTTTTTGAGGTACTGGGGGTCTGAACCCAAGGCCTCACGTTTACTTTGCAAGTGCCCCACCACTGAGCTGCACCCTTAGCCCATTTTTTACTTTTTATTTTGAGACAGGGTCTCCCTGAGTTACACAGGCTCCCTCTGCCCTGGAACTCGAGGTCCCCCTGCCTCTGCCTCCTGAGCTGCTGGGATGACAGGTGTGCCTGTCCATGCTCAGCTTCTGTGCTTACACTTTTTATGCATTAGAGGAGAGTCATTTCAAGATTTTAATAAATAAGCAGTGAGGGTACAGCTCAGGGCAGAGTATTGATTACTGTCGTTCTTTCTGGCAGTTTCAAAAGAGATGTTTGCTACCTAGTTTTTGTTATTCTCCCATGTGCCACTAGAGGCTGTAGTTTGCTTTCATAATGAAATTGGAGTCACAGCTCTTGGAATTTCTGTGGAGAAGGTGGAACTACGGCCGGAATGTTTTGGTTTTAGCTACAAAGCTTTTAGGTATGTTCCCCATTCACATGACTCGATTTATAAATGTCACATTGTTTTAGAGTGTTTCTTTTCTTATCTGTAGTATAGCATTGAGTAAGTATTGGGTGGCATTTAGAGGATGAGTCTGAAATTAATATTAGGAAAATTGATGTCCTGAGTACATGACATGTCGTGATTTGTACGTCTTTCTCTTCACATTGCTACTGATCATCCTTCAGGGCTTGCAAAGTGCTTACTCAGTGGCTGGCACACAGTGTGCATTCCCTTTTCATGAGCTTGATCATTGTTTTAATTCTAAATTCTCAGGAGGACATATCTAGATTGACAAGTTTCAGTATGACTTTTTATAAACTTAAATCTGATTTTTATGGTGCAGCCTAAACAATCTTATTGTCATCGTTTCTTATGCAGCAGAATTGTGAAAAGATGTATCTGTTTGTGATGGGGATTGTATATATCATGGGTCTCTTCGTTTCTCATGAACATTGGATTTAACCAGATTTCTGCCTTAAATTCTGCATATAAAATTTGTTCACTTTTTTCAAGCAGGTATACTTTCGTGTGACTATATTAAGTGAATTAAATCTAAAGAAAATAAGAATTTATAAGTCTTTTGTAAGTGGAGGTTGCGTTACAATCCTCACTGCCTAAAATATTTGTAACCATAAGGTTTTTAGAAATGTATAGTATGCGTAGAGACTGTAATTGTTGCTCCCAAAAAAGGTTATCTAGGTTTATTGCGAGCCATTCAGTGAAGCCTGATTTTAAATGCACATTGCTAATACCTATTCCCTGGCCATCTCTGTTCTGGATGTTTCATTAAACACTAAAGCGACCTGCCCTTGTGCTTTTGAGGGTTGCCATCAGCCTCCACTCTAAATTATCAAATCCTTTTTATTTGGAAACCTGTTTGGAGGCACAGAGAGAGTGGGGCATTGCTGTTAAGGGGCACTGAGTGTCAGCATTAGGAAGGGAAAGGACTGGGCACAGGAGAGAACACAAGAGGATTCCTTACCAGCCGTGGGTGGCGCTGGTGGGGACGTGCAGTTCCACGTGACCGCAAAGGCATTTGGGAAACACCCAGGTCTTGGCATCTGAGTCCCGGTCACATGCTCCTGATTAGAGTTCATAAGAAGTTTTGTTTATCTTCAGCCCCTGAGTAGGCACCACTGTTCCACAGTCTTAAAATAGCCAAGCAAAAACAGAGCTGCTTTCTGTCATCTGCCTTGCTTTTTCTCTCGATTTCATCATCTGTTTTCCCATGCCTGAACTCCAGCCTTGTCCGAAGCACCTGTGTCTGTGAAGGAAGGTGCTGATCAGTTGGGAATTAGTTTTAAAAACAACTGAAGATATATTTTCAGAGTTAAATGATAATGAGGTGGGAAATGGAGAAGAAAAAGGAAGTTTACTTCACATTTAAATCTTAAACTGGGGAACTGATAATGATATGACTAAACATTGGCCCATTGTTATTCCTCCTATTATTTTGAGTGGCTTAAAGAAGAATGAAGTAGTACTTAGCTCCATGTGAACTCATGGAGCCTTCTCAACATTTCACATTTGGGTTTTTCTCCGTTAAGATTTTTCTCTCCACCTCATAAGCCACAAAATACCCACTTCTTTTTTTACAACTTAAGTTTTATACTTCAGTATTGCATTTAAATAATTTAAACCAGTTCCCAGAAATTTAATACCAAATAACTTCTTGTAGGATGAAGTTTTATGAAACCATGTTGCTACAAATCTGTTTTTCATTAGTTGTCCTTTGGTAAAAAATACCTACTGCTATGATGGGCATGAGCTGGGATTTAGCTCAGTTGGTAGAGCGCTGCACTGCAGTCTCTGAGGTCCTGAGTTCAATTCCCAGCACCACAAAAATGGAAGAAGGGCCTGGCAATCCACTCCCAAGGCAATCCCAAAACAGTCATTGAAAACCCTATGAGGATCGATACCGACTCCACGGCACCTAACAACAACAACATGATGGGCAAGGGTTTAGTCCAGTTGGTAGAGCACTGCTGCACATTCTCTGAGGACCTGGGTTTGATCCCCAGGACAGCAAAATGGGAGAAGGCCGTGGCAATCCACTCCCTGAAGCATCCCCAAACAGTCAGTCATTGAAAACCCTGTGAGGGTCGCTGTGAATTGGACCTCACTTGATAGCCCCTAACAACTGCTATGGTATCTTAGATCACTGTTGATACTAACCCTAACTACCAGCTGTTTTTACAGATAGTAAAATTGTATTATCGCAAGGAGTCATTGGCTCAATTTTCAAACAAGATGAGAAGAAAAAGTCTTGTGACTCCCACGTTGGTAAATTTTCATAAATAACCTGAAATAGTGAAGCTATAAATTAGCTGTTTCACTATTAGTCTCGACGAGGGGAAAAATAACTGCAACAGCAAACTTTTAATATTTTTTTAGCATGGTACACCAGGCATATTATGGTCTGCTTACTCTCTTCCTTGCAGCCTACATTTGCATATAGCTCCTCTTTGCCTCTTTAAAACAAGTTTATTTTAAGGGCCTCACCCAGGCTTCCTCTATTAATAAGTACAGTCAGTTACGCTCTTTCTCCTCTCTGTCCTGTCCACTCATTTTCTGTTGTGATAGACCTCTGGCATTTCTAACAGGCATCTGTTAGAAATACATGCACAGATGTAAGCTTAGCATCCCTAATCTGGAGTACTCCAAAACCCCAAACTTTTTGAGCATTGACATGACGCCCCAGGTGGAAACTTCCACAGCTGACTGAATGGGATAGGTCTCAGTCAAAATGTAGATGACACTAAGATGTTATATAGAATTATCTGCAGGCTATTTGTGTAAGGTGTTTATGAAACATAAGTGGATTTTATGTTTACATTTGGCTTCCATTCCCAAGATGCCTGTTACACATACACAGATACTCTGAAACTAGAGAAACTGGAAATCTGAAACACTTCTGGTCCCTCACATTCCAGATAAGGGATACTCAACCTGTGTGTAAAAAAATCAAGCTCTCTCAGGGTGGGGATTTAGTGTATATCTTAACACTTCTTTTTGTTACCCTCTGATGCTTATTTACCACAGTGCTAAACATGGTTAAGTACTTTCTTAAGTGTTTTGTGAATTTGTATATGATTAAAACAGTTATATTTTGGAAATCATGCAGTACTTTAGATGAGTATATCTGTACAATTAGTCTATAAAAATTGAGGAATGATGACTGGAACATTTTACTGGAAATAACATATTAAAATCACAGTTCCTTAAAGACTATTTTTCTTCTTGACATCCTTAGAATCTCTTCTAAGGTTATCACTTTTTCTGGTATATGAGGTATATTTACACACATACACATAAGCACAGAGCTTGAAAATGAAAAAGGAAAGGAAAAAATAGTTTTTTTTCTACCAAACAAATGTAGAATCACTGATAATTTTTTGTTTCTTTCCTGTCAGACCCTTCATTGGACACCTTTTGCCATTTTTTAAAGCAACAGAATTGTAATCCTGCCCTTTCCAGTTAACAGTACAGCACATAACTTTTTAATAATATTACAGATTGTTGATAAATGTCATTTTGGTTGTATGTATTATAGACTATAAGAGCTTTTAGATAAGTAGGAAAAAAATTGATGATGAGATGCGTTTTATTCCTAATTTTTAGATGTCATCAATAATAACAAGTTGACCAGCCTTTTGTATTACCTTAGACTTGAAGAGCTCTAGGTATAGAGTGGGCTGGGGTTTAGCTCACTTGAGAGAGTCCTGCTCTATGCTCTCTGAGGCCTTGGGTTCGATCCCCAGCACTGCAAACATGGGTGAAGGACCTGGTAGCCCACACCTGACACAATCCCGAAACAATCAGCCATTGGAAACCCTACGAATAGCAGAGAAGCACTGATGTAGTGCCTGGCATGGCACGGTGTTGGGGTGTGTTTCGTTAGGTTGTACATAAGGTTGCTATGAGTTAGATCTGACTCGGTGGCACCTAACAACAACAGGTTTGTTGCAGAATAGTAAGATAGTTCATTATCAAGGGGCTGTCAGTAGATGATATTGTAGTTCTCTAAAGTTGTTTTTCAAAGCATAAGTAAACTATTTCTTTGAAAGTGAAAAATGCTGATCGTATAATTTAAAATTTTGAACTATATAGGCAGTTTTGATTTTGTGTATCTTGTACACTAGTTGGATAAGGGAGACAGGAGAAGAATTGATGCTTTTGAATTATAGTGCTGGAGATGAATATTGAATATACCATGGACTGCCAAAAGAACTAACAGATCTGTCCTAGAAGAAGTGCAACCAGAACACTCCTTGGAAGCAAGGATGGCTAGATTATATCTTAACATATTTTGCACGTGTTGTCAGGAGGGACCAGTCCCTGGAGAAGGACATCATGTTTGGAAGAGTGGCAGGTCAACACAATAAAGGAAGACCCTCAACTAGATGGATTGACACAGTGCCTGCAATAGTGGGCTTAAGCATCAAAATGATTGTGTGCTTGGCACAGAATCAGGGAGTGTTTCATTCTGTTGTACATAGGGTCACTATGAGTTGGACCCGACTTGACAGCACCTAATAACAACATATACTAGTTGAATAGTCCTGATAAATCTATGAATTTTCTGCAGCTATTACAAGAAAAGTATGAATTCATCTATTTTTCTTTTAATGATTAAATGCCTTTGCTTTATAGTTATTGAAATCCATTTGGAATGTTTTTAAGCATTTAAAAATTTTTATTTTTAACTGATACATAGAAACATAAAAGTTGTACTTATTAGTGGGGTACCATGTAACATTGCCATAGAATTCATATATTATTTGTTTATTGTGGTGCTGGTGATTGAACCCAGAGCCTTGCTCATGCAAGGAAAGCACTCTGCCACCAGGCTGCGTCCCCAGCCAGAATTCATATGCATGTGTATATACGTATGGTTTTTGAGTTGTTATTTTGTTAGTTTAAGGCAGGGTTCACCGTGGGGCCCATGCTGGCCTGGAACTTGCTTTGTAGACCAGGCTAGCTTCAAACTAATATCCGTCCTCCTTCCTTAGCCTCTGGAATGCTGGGATTACAGACAGGTGCCACCACACCCAGCTGACAATTCATGTGTTTTTAAATGAACACGTTCACTTCAATTTTAGGCCAAAAAAAATCTGGGTAATTATGTATTCAAGCTGAATAATGTAAGTCATTGAAGTGATGTATTCCATATAAACTTTATTATGCTGTGTTGACAAATGCTTTATTATGAGCAAGTGGAATATAGAAAAGACTAGTATTTTGCCCATAAGAAAATTATAGTTTGTAAAGAGTACCACTTTGATTTATTTCCTACGTATGTGGGTTCTCAGGAGGATGTTTTAGTAGGAAATTGTTTGGTGATGTCAAAAGAGAACATTTTTATTTTGTGTATTGCTACATATTTCATCATCTGATTTCATATTCCTCAGGTTTATTCAAAGTATATTCTGTGTCTTCAGTCAGTGAGTTACATGGTGGCGTAACTTCTGGCAAAAGACACTTCTGAATAGAAAAACGTGCAAAACAATTCAGTATATTTAAAATACTGAATGCTACCTTTCCAGGGTAGTTTCTGAAAAAAATTGAAAAATTTCAGGAAAAACTACCCAGCATGGTGGCGCACACCCATACTCCCAGCACTCCAGATGCCGAGAAAAGGGGATCACAAGTTCAAGGCCAGGCTGGACTACATAGCAAGACCCTATCGCAATAAACCAAAACACAAATATATATATATATATAACTGGAACAAATATTAAATATTTTCATTAAATAGTGAATGCCAGATCAGTAATTTTTATTTCTTCTGATCTTAGAAAGAAATAGACTTTTCAGTGAGGCTCAAATCAATAGAAAGTACACGCAACCCACCATCTTGTTTAGACTTAAAATGTCAATAAAGGTGGCAAGGTTAGGTGTCACTTAATGAGTGTTCTCTGCCTTGCTGTTCAGTCACGTTACGGACATTTTCAGTAGCTTCTGACCACTGTGGTGCTGCCTGTCTTCGTGACTTGACCTCTAGACTAGTGGCACACATTTGGCAGACGTCACCTGTGACTTAACGCGCACTGAAGACACCAAGTGTGCTTGTTGCTATGAACAGACGTTTTTAAGAGTTGCTTTTATGAGGCAGAAACTGAAGCAGAACTCAGCTTCAGGTGTGCTGATTACTGCTTTTGTACTTTTTCCGGAAAACCAAAATTAGACATGTTTTTAAGCCCTTACTTTATTATCAAGAACATATCCTCTGCACAAGAATCGGAGCAAGGAATGATGGGGATCTACTTGCGTCTTTGTTTGCATCTATGTCACTTACTTCCAGAAAACAATTTGGAGAAGCTAGCAGTGAAAGACAAATGGAGAAGAGAAGCACTAAACTGATTTTCCCCAGTAGAGAAAGGATTTTTTTTTAGCATATATTCAGTGTCCAAAAATAATGGTTTTCATTACGGCAGTCTCCTGCGTGCATGTCATGGCCTTTGATCTTAATCACACCTGTGTCCCTCGCCGTCTCCCCTCCACCCTGCCACTGGTCCCCTTCTTTCCAGATAGTCACCTCTCTGCTTTCAAGTTTTTTTCTTTTTTTTCTTTTTTTTTTTTTTTAAGTCTAAATTTCGCGTAGGAGAGAAAACACAGGATATTTGTCTTTCTGGATCTTGGCCTATTTTACTAAATGTTATGATCCCCAATTCCATCCATTTTCCTGCAGATTTCTCTTGAAAGGCTAAACCGAAGTCCATTGCGTGTATATACCTCATTTTCTTAATCCATTCATTTGGTTTTTTTGTTTGTTTGGTACTTGAGGGTTGAACCTAGGGCCTCACGCATTCTTTGCAAGTGCTGTACCACTGGGCTGCACCCCCAACCCATTTTTTATTTTTTGTCTTGAGACGAGGTCTTGTTAAATTATGCAGGCTGCCTCTGGCCTTGAACCTATGGTCCTTCTGTCTCTGCCTCCCAAATTGCTGGGATTACAAGCTCCATTCATTTGGATTACGAGTCCATTCATTTGTTAGTGGACACCTGGGCTGATTCCCTAACTTGGCTGTGATGAATAGCGCCATAGTAAGCATGAACAGGCAGGTATCTCTGTGGTCTCTGCCCAGGCCTGATGCAGCTGGAATGTATGGTAGTTCTACTTTTAGTTCAAAATCAGACTTTTAAGTAGGCCTTACTAATAAGAGCATTGTTTGAAAGCTTATTGTTTGTTAATCATCATTCTGTGTGTTTTCCTGTATTCTCTCATAATGCTTACATAACCCATGAGATTGGCACTGTTACTACCCCCATGTTATAGATGAAGAAACCAAGACTTAAGTAATCTATCCAAAGGAGCATTCAAAGACTTGAAAGACTTGTATCACCTTAACACCGATGGTAGAAAGATGCTTTGGGTACCTGTGTGGTCGATGTGGTGGGGAACGACGGTACAGCTTTGTGTCTGCCGTCTCTACATGAAGAGCCAGTCTCTGTCATCAGAGTGCTCCCTGGCTCTCTAGAGAAAGTTAACAGTAAAAGCTAGGTCACGGGCAAGCATCGGGTGAATTGGGGGGCCAGTAACTGCCGTTGGCATTAACATTATTGGAGAGGTGGGTTTGCGAGAGGTGGATGGGAAAGGTGTCTTAGAATTGTTGGGGTCACATAGGGAAGGAGAGGCAATGAGGGCAGCGTTTCGTCGCCACGGTGATGAACCTGAGTCATGCTCCTGATGAAGAAGTGCAATTTGCTTAGCTCGTGGTTTTGGATGCTGACTGTCTGGGCGCTACACAGGCCCATTCAAGGGTCCCGGCTGTGCCACCGCTGAGGAGTTTGTCAGGGAGCAATTGACCACATCACAGACAGGAGACCCCAGAGCGTCCTTTCTTAAAGCTCTGATTCAGGGTCCAAGAGCAAAACCTTTATCCCTTTGGAGGGCATGTGGCCAATGTCCTGTCACCCGGCCCTGCTGTCAGGGGCCCCGCTGCTGCCTGATTCGCTGTCCCGGAGACTAAGCCTTTACCAGGGGGACTCTCGAGGGACGCATAAGCTATGTCCACACCACAGCAGGCAGGAAGGCACCACGCAAGAAAGGGAAGAAAACCCTGCGGCTCTAACAGGAGACCTCGTGGGTGAAGCGAGGGATGATGTGGATGGCGCAGCAGGTCGGGAAGGCCCGGGAGCTGAGTGTGGGAACCTTGAGCTTTAACAGAGGAGCGCGGGCTTTGTTCTCCGGGCACTGGGAGGCGGTGGGGCTGTGGGAGGGCTTGTTCCTCTGCAGGGCCTCATGTCTGCTTCCGCTTCTCTAGAAAGGATGGGCAGGGCATTATTTTCTCCCCATGACTTTTGGCCTAGAATTGGGGGTACCTGTCTGTGAAACCTGCCTATCAAGAAAGGAAATGAAAAGACATGAATGCAGCAAGAAATGGCCCACAGAGATTGCAAGTTCACAACAGGCTTTTCCTTCCCCATTGCTCTTAAAAACCAGAGAGCTGGCGCGCAGGGAGGTTCCCTGGAGAAGCGATGTGAAAGAGCTCCATGCCTCTGAGCCTTGTCTTTCCCATGTCCCACTCTGCAATCCTGAATGTGTCAATTCCCTGTTGTAACCGGACAATGCTCTTTGTGTCTGGTGCCAGGCCCGTGGTCACTTTCCCGGGCTGAAAAGCCTTCCCACGACGTTTTTCAGGCTTTCTTGTCTCTCCAAAGGTCACTTCGTCCATTCTGGCCTACTTTACACAGTCATGTGGCAGAGTTAGGGCTCGCCCCGTGAATCAGCTCTGTGTGGATCCCGGGCTGACAGCTGCTGTGCAGCTCACTGGGGATCCGTCTTCCAGGCATCCGCATTGCAGGCCCTTCCTGAAGCAGCATTTGCCATGCTCCTGGCTGAGGCAGCGAGGTTGTAATTAAAATCAGTAAATTGCTGCTCAAAATAAAGTTTTCCACCTTTGTAGAAGAAAGGTACATTTTCAGTCTGATAAACGTGCTTGTTTTATTTCCTGCCACAGTCTACGTCTGTCATAGTTACATAACTGATTCTCCTTCAGGTGTGATAACATAGCCGTTAATATTTTAAAACTCTCAAAATGTCTGGCTGACCTTGGTTATGCCACTTTATGTAGGATGGATACAGCTTTATTCAGAAGGCCACAATAATGGAATTTTAGTATAAATACTGTTGACCTAAGACCCTCTTACCACAATTAATAACATATTATTGCCTTTGAAGATAAAAGTTTGAAATTTCTTTTTTTTTTTCTTTTTCTTTGCTTGTTTTTCTTTTTCTTTTCTATGTTCTGAGTTTACAGCTATACCACCCGGGCATCCTATCTCATCAGATCTTGAGAGCTAAGCAGGGTCAGGTCTGGTTAGTCCTTGGATGAGAGACCACCTGGAAATATCTGGGGCTATAGGCTTGGGAGAAGGACCCGGCAGCCCACTCCTGAAATAATCAGGCATTAAAAGCTCTGTGAATAGCAAAGAAGCACTGGCAGCAGTCTGAAGCATGGCACAGTGCTGAGTAGTGTTTCATTTGATGTACAGAGGGTCTCTACAAACCCAATTCAGCAACGCCTAACAACAACAACAATATTCTGAGTAGCCCTTTGAACTGATTTTAATAGTTAACATTTTAAGCCAGCCTCAGAACAGCTGTTTCAGTATGTGAGATGGTGGTTGTAAGGGCTAGGGTGTTGCTCTGAAAAAACATAATAATAATGAATTTAAATCACAGAGCCCTTTAAACATTTTTGAATCTCAGAGAGTAAGAATGAGAATCGTATGACTTAAATGTAGTGTTTCCCATACCAAAAGTGTGATATGATTCTTCCAAAACCACGGGTACCTTGCAGTCAGATGTAAGTAGAAAGTACGGATTGAACCTAGTAACGTAGTGCTGGTGACTTCATCACAGTCCTGCAGCTTGGTTTCTCCATGGCTGTTCTTGCCTCCTGGTGTCTCACGACCGTGAACCTGTTGATGCTTTCTGTAGGCGCACCTATGTTGGCAGTATGCCTGGACGCATCATCAATGGCTTGAAGACCGTTGGCGTCAACAACCCAGTGTTCCTGTTAGATGAGGTTGACAAGCTGGGGAAAAGCCTACAGGGTGATCCTGCAGCTGCTCTGCTTGAGGTAAGATCTCAGAAATTCCCTGGCGACAGTAACCTGCGAAGAGCATGAATGAGAGTGGGTCACGCCCGAGTGATAGACACACCACCGGCACACCGTTAGCTGTGGGAAGAGGAGTGCGATACCGACTCATGTCTGAAGCTATTTGACATCTCCAGAAGAATGTAATGGAGATTTCTTTTTTCTGATAAATCCTCTCATTTCTTTTCTTTTCCTTTTTAGTATTTATTAAATAGCTTAATAAAAGTTTATATATGCTTATTGTAAATTTATTACAAAAAGCATTAAGTAAATTGCCTTCTCCCGGGGTCCCCATTTCCTCTCCTGCACTTTGATCTATTCTTTTCATTCGTTACCTCCATTTTCTAAACAGCTCTGCTTATCCTGGTGAGTGCTGTGGTATACGCCTGTAATCTATCTACTCAGGAAACTTGAGGCAGGAGGATTGCAAGTTTGAGGCCAGTCTTGGCTACATGGCGAGATCCTGTCTCAGAAAAAGAAAGAAAGAAAGAAAACCTGCAAGATTTTGCCTTTTCTTCTTACCTTTGCCTCCACCATATAATTTTTAGACTCCAAATCTTGAGCTAGGTTTGGCAGCGCACTCCTGTATTCGTAGTGACATGGGAGGCGGAGGCAGGAGGATCATTAATTTGAGGCCAGTAGTGGCTTGTGTAATTTAGTGAGATCTTTTTCAAGATGAAAAATAAAAAAGAGGCTAGGCTTACAGTTCAGTGGTAGAGCACTTGCAAAGTATGCATGAGGCCCTGGGTCAACCCTCACCAAGGGTTCTGTTATACATTTTATCTTTTATTTTGATTAAGTCACCGTTGGATGTTTATGTTTTATATGATTACATAAGTGCTTTCCCAGCTGTGTAGTTAACTATTCTTCCTTTCCTGTTCCTCTTTTTGTCTTTCTATACATGATTTTGAAAATCTAATTATCTTGTTTCTTCTGACAGTTGTCTGTCTCATGCCTCTCTCAGGGTGTTTAAATGTTGGGTGTTCTATCACTTGTATCTTCTTCAGGCTTCCTTTATGAACGAGTTGTTCTCTACATGGCTAACTCCCCAGTGTCACCCTTCTCTTCGCCTATGTTGGGTTTCCTGTCTCCTGCATCCGTATCTCAATCTCGGTTTACTCCCTCATTCTTGTGTTGTAGATCCCCTACTAGCTTCCTGAGAAGGCCTGATTGGGTGATAAATGGTTTCATACTGTGCACGTCTGAAAATGGCTTTTATGTTTCTGTCATACCAACTGGTAGTTGGACTGGGTATAGAATTCTAGTTGGAAATAATTTCCCCACAGAATTTTACTGTGCCTCTGTGATTTTCTGGTTTCTGGTGTTGCTATTAGAAGTCTGAAGTTGTTCTCTTCCTATCATGTTTTCCACACTGAAAACTTTTAGGAGCATCCCTTTATTGTCAGTGTTCTGAAAATTTACAATAATCTACCTTGCAATGGATCTCTTTTTATTCATTTTTACTAATGCCTTGAAGATTCTTTGAATTATCCTTTAATCCTGAAGGTTTTCTTGAATTCTTCTGTTGATGATGATTTCCTTCCCTCCTCTTTTGGGGAACTCGTGTTATTTGGATGTCTGTTTTATCTTCTCTCTCCTGTTACTCATCCCTTCATTTTCTTTATTTTCAGCTTGCTTGCTTCCTTCCTTCCTTCCTTCCTTCCTTCCTTCCTTCCTTTTCTTTCTTTCCTTCCTTCCTTCCTTTCTTTCTCTCTCTCTCTCTCTCTCTCTCTCTCTCTCTCTTTCTTTCTTTCTTTCTTTCCTCCTTTCTTTTTTTTGGCAGTACTAGGGGTTGAACCCAGGGCCTCGTGCCCGCATGCTCTGCAAGTGCTGGACCACTGAGCTGCACCCTCAGCCCATTTTTTTTACTTTTTGAGACAGGGTCTCGCTGAGTTATGCAGGCTGCCTCTGGTCTTGAACTTGCGCTCCTCCTGCCTCCGTCTCCTGAGCCTCTGGGATTACAGGCGTGCGCCACCACACCTGGCTCTTTCCTTCTTTTCTTTCTATCTTTCTTAATGCAATCCTGGGGGGTTGAACCCAGGGCCTTATTCATGCTAGGCAAGAACTCTACTACTGAACTATATCTGCAGCACTCAGCTATATCTTTTAAGAAAAAACTTTAAATGAGTTAATAATTTTGAAAAACTATTTTTAAACTTCTCTATATATTATTTTCTAGTATCCTTGTCTATTTTATTTTATTTTATGTTATTTTAGTACCTAGGGGTTGAACCCAGGGCCTCATGCATGCTAGGCAAGTGCTCCACCACTGAGTTGCACCCCCAGTCCCTCTTTTATTTTTTATTTTGAAATAGGGTCTTGCTCAGTTTTGCAGGCAGCCTCTATCCTTGAACCTGCAATCCTCCTGTCTCATGTGCATGGCACAGAATTGGGGAGTGTTTCGTTCCGTTGTATATAGGGTCACTATGAGTAAAAACTGACTCAGCAGCACCTAACAACAAATGTTTGTGTTTGCTTTTGTATAGACATAAGTTTTTAACGCACTTGGGTAATTACCAAGGAGCACAATTCCTGAATCGTGTAAAAGCATGTTGAGTTTGGCGAGAAACTGTCAGGCTGTCTAGTGAAGTGGCTGTACTGTTTGCCTCAGCAGTAGTAAACGGGTTCTTGTCACTCTGCTTCTCTAGCAGTATTAGTGGTTTAGATTTCAGCCATTCTGGTAAGTGTGCCATGGTGTCTTATTTTGTGTTCTTTGTTGTAAACACATTTCGCACCTTTTTGGGTTTTTTGGTTTTGGTTCTTTGAGACAACGTCTTAGTTTGTGGCCCAGGCTGGCCTTGAACTTTTGATCCTCCTGTCTTTACCTCCCAAGAGCTGGGATTATAGATGTCTGCTACCACACCTAGTCCACTTTTTAAAATAACTGATTTAGTTGGCTGCGGTGGAGCACACCTTTAAACCTAGCTACTCAGGAGGCTGAGACAAAGAGCACCAGAGGCCAGAGGCAGCCTGTATAACTTAGCAAATAAAAAAAAATAATGAGATGAGGTGCAGTCCAGTGGTAGAGCACTTGCAAAGTATGTGCGAGACCCTGAGTCCAACTCCCAAGTACTGCTAATAAATAAATAAATAAACAGTTACATTAAGGCATTTTTAAAAAGTCAGTTTTTCACTGTGCTTCAGAATACAGTAACATAGTAATTCTGTACTCTTATTTGGAATTCCCCTTCCAGTTAAAGAACGTGTACCAGACTTTCTGATAATGTCTGAGGAGGAATATACTGATCATAGTTTTGCCTGTTACCTAAGAATCTTAAAATAATCAACACATTTACTCTCTGCTCCAGTGGCAGTTAAGGTAGGGCGAGTTACCAAGGAGGAAACTGGTTCTGCGGGGTGGGTAAGTTGTACGGCCACATGGCTGAGCCATTAGTGAGTAGATTTAAGAGCAGAGCCTGTGCATAAGTTTTGCTTCTTTGTGCTGTTAATGCTGTGTGTTTCTAGAAATTTTGACACTGAGCAAACCACATTTTTAAAGTGTTCATGATGTGAGGATGGCTTGGCTTTTGTGCTGTTCCTGTGTTTACCACACTCTGCCAGCCAACACGTCAGCCTTGCTGATACACGTGTGTGTTTCAGCATGTGCAGCTTTCTCTCGGAACTACTAAATTTGGTTAAACGAGCTGGGCACAGTGGCGCATGCCTGTAATCCTTAGGAGGTGACTTGGGAGGCAGAGGAAGAGTGATTGCAGGGGCAGTCTGCATGATTTAGGGGAACCTTATCTCTAAATTAAAATTTTTGAATGGGCTAGGGGTGCAGCTCAATGATAGAGCATTTGCAAAGCATGCACGAGGCCCTGGGTTCAACCTTCAAGTACCACAAATAAAAATTTTTTTGTTAGCCGGGCTCTGTGGTGCACGCCTGTCATCCCAGCAGCTCGGGAGGTGGAAGCAGGAGGATCGCAAGTTCGAGACCAGAGGCAGTCTGTGTAACTTTGTGAGACCCTGGCTCAAAAAACAAAAAATGGGCTGAGGTTGGAGCTCAGTGGTCCAGCACTTGCAAAGCATGCAGGCGCAAGGCCCTGGGTTCAACCCCCAGTACTGAAAAAAAAAATTTTATTGTTGTTGTTGTTTAAATGTTTATTGTTCTCTCCTAGGTGTTGGATCCTGAACAAAACCATAACTTCACAGATCATTATCTAAATGTGGCCTTTGACCTTTCCCAAGTTCTTTTTATAGCTACTGCCAATACCACTGCTACTATTCCACCTGCTTTATTGGACAGAATGGAGATCATTCAGGTCCCAGGTACTTGATTTATAAATAAAATCATTTTTGACATATCTGTTTTTCTTAAGCATGACCATTAAAACTGGATATGTTGTGGAGTTTTGAGCGAAGAAGTTAATTTGCCAGTGTATAATCTTCAAATGTTCTGAGCAAGGTGTATAAACTAGCTTTTCTGTAGATTCAAAGTCTAGAACACAAAAATTGTGTTTGTTTGTACCACGACAGATAAGAGTATATGTATGTTCTGTAATACATCAGGAATCCATTTTGGAGCTGGGCGTGGTGGTGCAACCTCTAACCCAGTGACATGGGAGGCTGAGGCAGGAGGATCACGAGTTCAAAGCTAGAGGCAGACTGTGTAACGCCGCAAGATACTGTCTCTAGATAAAAATAAAATCAAAAATGGGCTGGGGTGCAGTCCAGTGGTAGAGCACTTGTATGTAGAAGGCCCTGGGGTCAACTCCCAAGTACCACAAAATAAATAAATAAATTCTGACAGCATGTTCAGGTTTAATTTAGCATTAAAGAATGGTCACTTTTTCTGGAAAGTAAGACATTCTTTGAAACAATTTTTAAAATTAAAAAAATAATTTATTTGTACAGCGTAAGTATCTGAAAACCAAATACAGCTTTCCCTGTTTATCAGATTTTGAAGTGTGTATCGGATCTCTGAGAAAGTGTTCTGTAATACTTTAGTAATGAACTTTCTCTTTATTAAATCTGGTCTCCATTTTATCTAAAAGTGCATGGTGGGCCAGGCACGGTAGCTCATTACCTATAATCCCAGCAACTTAGGAAGCAGAGGCAGAAGGATCGCAGATTTGAGACCACAGGCAGCCTACATAACTTAAGTGAGATGCTGTCTCAGTTTAAAAAGTAAAAAGTGGCCTAAGGGTGCAGCCCAGAGGTAGAGCACTTAGAAGGTATGTACAGGGCCCTGGGTCCAACCTCCAAGTCCACGCACACACAAAAAAAGTGCATGGTCCTTGTAAGTTCCTCTTCTTTTTAGTTGACTCTATCAAGTAGATACGTATTTTTTCCTATGTCTTGTCCTTCACTGGAGTGTGCTAAAAATAGTCTTTTAGTGATATTTGAATTCTAGCTTCTTCACTTTACTGTAATTTTGCCCTAAAAGAGATCAAATGTCAGTACTTGTTAAAATGAAAATACAGTAGAATCTAAATATACTTAGATTCTAAATGTTACCTTTTTTAAATGAAGCAATGTTGGAGTTTATTGAGAAAAACAGTTTTAAGCATAGGCATTGAGATAGATACACACAGGCTTAAGAATAGATGTGGGCTTCTCAAGAGACAGTCACCTAAATGTAATCTTAATGTACTTTCCATATTAAGTTCAAATACAGTCTTACTGTTTAGTGAATGATAATTGGATTTCTTAATTTCATCTGTGAGTCCTACAGGTTCCTATATTTAATTTTAAGAAGTGGTGGAATAAAAAGTTACTTTTTGAATTTATAGGACTATAAAATTAAATAATGAGACTCATTTGCCTCAAAATGCCAAATTAAGGCAGAAAATCCGTAAGACACGCTAACGTGAAATGAGGCAGTCAGGGTGGCTGCTACGGGGCCCCCTTGATCCTTTGGCAGTTTTGGTCATCCTGGTCTCTAGCTGCTCTGCTGCTTTTTGATCTCTTCTTTCTCCCAGCTTATGTTTAGGATTTTTGTTTAGGGCCAGGGATGTAGCTCAGCGGAAGAGCACTTACCCAGCACATGCAGGGCCCTGGCTTCCATCCCCAGTACCATGACAGTGGGGGTGGTGGGGCAGCGGGGTGGGGGGAAGGGGGGGGCACAGGCTGTTAGGCAGAAAGGGTGCATTCGTTTTAATGGAATTCATTTCTTATGGAATTTAAAAATAAAATAGATCTATACTCAGACTACTAAATCAATAAATACAGTCTCTTAAATGTGTGTGTGTGTGTGTGTGTGTGTGTACCCCCCCCCCCCCCCGCAATGTGTGGGGATTAAAAAAACAAGTTTGGGAGGTTTTTTTTGTGAAAAAATTGGGAATTTTAACAATCACCAATTTAGATTTAATCTCCTTATTCTGATTATAGTATCAGTTGAAGTAATACTTAAAATGATGCTAAATCCAAGATGCATTAAATCTGCATTCAGTTCATTGAAAAGCATGGCACTGTGGCAGTCATGGGTCATTACAGAACGAGGCCCCTTCTTTTCCAGGGTACACCCAGGAGGAGAAGCTAGAGATTGCCCATAGGCACTTGATCCCAAAACAGCTGGAACAGCATGGGCTGACTCCTCAGCAGATTCAGATCCCTCAGGTCACAACTCTGGCCATCATCACCAGGTTAGTCAACATCCTGAGGCTTGGGTGACCTTCCAGGCTGAAGAGGAGATCTCTTACTGGCACCCTATAGCATCTGTCTCTTTTCTCCAGCAGCTTCCCAGCAGGCACTGCCATAGCCATTGATTTACTTAGGGCTCTGTAGGAGGCAGAATTTCATAGAGAAACCATTTAGAATATCTCCATTGTGAAAAGGCTTCACTGAGCCAGACTTTCTACCTTGACGCAGTGAGGAATTAATCTGATAAAATAAGAAACAAGCACATGGACAGTACAGAGATATGTTTTATGCCTAGAGTCTTGGAAGCTGGATTCATTTGAGATGAGCTGCTACTTTCAGATATCTGTTTTAGGTTATTTAAGTTTTTGTTTCTTTCTGCAATATTTAAAAAATAGAGTTTCAGTCTTCAGAATTAACGCTTAGACAATAGATGAGATGCTTTCAACTGCTTAAGCTTGTGGCAAGCACTGTGTAAATAATCCAAGTAGAGTATCACTTAGTCTAATTGACAGATTGTGTGTTTGAGTGGAAAATATACCCTGTTGAGAATTATATCTACCATAGCCTCTTACATTTTCCTGACTCCCTGTTACAGATCCATTGCATTATCTTGCAGGTTGTACAGGCTGCCAGGCTCCCGGGCACTGCCCAGTAGCCCTTTCTTAGTAACTGCTGTTTTTCAAGAGGTGTGGAGTATCTCTCTGTTTTTAACTTTGACTTAGAGTTTGGCAGGTCAGACTGCCTTTTGATCTATGCCAGCCTTCTTACAGATCTATTAAAATTTATATTCAAAACAGTAGGACTAAATCTGACCTAGCAGTTCCTTTTCTTAAACTTGTTTTGTGATATACTGTGTGGATAATGCCAGGAGAAATAAATTAGATGATTTGCTGAAGTCTTCCAGTAGTATCATTGTTCCAGGTAACACTCATGATATCTTTGGGTAACTTTCAACAAGGCACCTACTTAACCTTTTTGATAGGTTCCACATCTGTAAAATAGGAGTGACAGAGAAAAATATAACTTATCTGGTCCCAAATTACAATGTTATGAAGAGTAATCATTATTTGTATTTCTCAATTGTTGCCTAGAGAACTATTTCATTCTTATATTCTTGTTAGCTCAGAATATCATATCTTAGTAGCCTTGGAAATTAGGAGCTCTCTCCAGCAGACAAGACATGGTGGCGTGTGCCTTTAATCATAGCTCTCAGGAGGCTAAGTAAGGCAAGAGGATCGATGTAAGTTCAAGGCCAACCTGGGTTATGTAGTGAGATCCTGTCGATGGGTACATAGATAGATAGACAGACACACACACACACACACACACACACAGTATTCCACCTGTATCCTAAACAGTTCATGGTATAGGAATACCATGCTTTTCTTATTCTGACTATATTATTTCATAACTCTATCTTCCAGATGCTTAGGTCTTTTAGGATTATTCCCTTGCCTTTTCCAGTGAATTTGTGCTAAGCTTGGCATATCCCGTTCTTTATTTCTTAAAGCCCAAATGTAGAATTTTGTAGTTATGTTTATGTTATTGTTAGTTTTAATGCCATTGCAGCAAACTATTGTTTTCAACTTGATTATCATCAAGTACATTTGTTTTACCCCCTCTGAAAGTCATTAACACATATAGCATCTTTATATTCACATCATTATGAGAAACATCAACCAGTTGTTTTTTTCCCTTGCCATACCAGGGATTGAACCCAGAGCCTCACCCATGCTAGGCAGGTGCTCTGCCATCGAGCCACATCTCAGTCAGACGTCAGCCAATTCTTAATGGACCCTGGTGATTCTTCCCTTTCAGTTTAAAGAGATCAAATAAGAGTTAGTGTATCCACTCTGTTGGTCAGTTCTTGGTGATACATTGCACTGGTTTCTAATTTCACTGTTCTGAACATATAAAAGGTATCTTCTATTGTTGTCATCTTATTTTGGGCAGACTGCAGTTCCTCCTGAACTTCGTGATCCCATCCCTGCGCGCTCACACCCTCCCTGCCTGAGCTTCCTCAGTCCCTCTGTTTCCATCTTTTCTTCAGGCTCATGAAACTGAGCCAGTCAAGTAGTTGTCTGTGAAGCTACACTGTGTTTTTGTTCTTGTGGTATAGGTCAGTTTATTTTCAAGGTGGACTTTATTTTTTGTACTTTTCTATCCCTTTGATTAAAATGAGTTACACTGTAAAGTTTTTAGGCCACAGCTTTTATCTATAGTTTCTCGCAGCTTAATCTCCCTTAAAGTCTAGCGTATGTCTGACTGCCTAATCAAGTACAGTTTTTCAGGTAAAATTGATTCTGTACCTGATGGTGCCCATTCTAGTCCATCTAAGGCTGGTGACCAAAAATGGTTTATGGAGTGGTTTGTGGAATTTGCTCTGACATATGTTCTTTAGGCTGCTATGCTTAACCACATACAAAGTCTTCCATAAAATCACAGCACAATTCATAGTAAAAAACTAAATTTCTGTCTCGGAGTCTTTTTTTTTTTGCTTTAGATAAAAAAGAATGCAGTTTCTTCTGATTCTTTTTTAGCAATATTTCAAGTACAATAAACTTAGAATTTTCTTAAATTGACAAACTTTAAGAAAACTCTTACACATATCATCAAGGAAAATATAGTATTTTATGTGGTGCCAAATTTTCTTTGGCAAAATTGAAAAGCCAAAGATTTGTTTTTAGGTATAGGGTCGTGGTTCCAGATAATCTGTATAAAGGAAATAGTTATGGCTGAAAATAATCTGAATATTTAAGAAATAATAATATTTTAATGTGATATGTTAACTGTGGAGAAGTTAGTACTCAAGAAATAGTAATGAGCATTTAAATGTATACTCCAGGGCTGAGGTTTAGGTCAGTTGGTAGAGTGCTGCTCTGCACTCTCTGAGGACCGGAGTTTGATCCCCAGCACTGCATAAGTGGGAGAAGGATGGATGCAGCAGTCTACTCCTCAAGCAGTCCTGGAACAATCAACCATGGAAAACCCTGTGAGGGTCACTAGGAGTTGAACCTGACTCCACAGCACCTAACAACAACAAATGCATACTGTTTCTTTAGTAAAAAGAGCTAATCACATTACTTCTATTTTTGTAGGTGGTGCTTAGCCAAAATTAACATCCTTTTCTTTGATGACAGGTACACCAGAGAGGCAGGGGTTCGGTCTCTGGATAGAAAGTTCGGGGCCATCTGCCGGGCTGTTGCTGTGAAGGTCGCAGAAGGACAGCATAAGGAAGCCAAGCTGGACCGTTCGGAGGTGTCGGAGGGAGAAGGTTGGTGGTTTGGCCCTGGGGCACTTAGCCTATCAGCAAGGAAGGAACAACACTGTCAGGTTGGGAGTGGCCAGGGGGTATAAGCAGTCCTTAGAGGAGTAGCAATGGGATGCCAGGGTTGTTGGCATCCGGGGGGTGTGGGATGACATGAGGCTGGGTGGTGTTCATCAGGAAGATCCTCTCACAGTACAGAGACTGACCTGGAACACTCCTCAGTACTAATGCTTTAAGCACGTGTGTAACAACGGTACACTCTATATGTCTATATATGTACACTCTATATGTGTCTGGAGGGGCTGGGATTTAGCTCAGTTGGTAGAGCACTGCTCTGCAGTCTCTGAGGTCCCGAGTTCAATTCCCAGCACCACAAAAATGGGAGAAGGATGTGGCAACCCACTCCCAAGGCAATCCCAAAACAATCTGCCATTGAAAACCCTATGAGGGTCGCTATGAGTCGCACACGACTCGACAGCACCTAACAACAACAACAACATGTGTCTGGTGTTCTCTTGTTTCTTACTGAGCAAGGCACTTGTTAAGACCTTGAATAATCTATAACATACAGAAAAATTGTTAAAGTTGTTGTTGTGCACACCTGTAACCCCAGCACTTAGGAGGCTTAGGCAGGAGGGTTGCAAGTTCAAAGCCAGCCTGGGCTACATAGCAAAACTCTACCTCAAAAAAATAAAAAAGAAAAGAGAAGGAAGGGTTGTTAATACCATCAAAAAGAAAAAGAAAAGAAACCCTCTAAGCTGTCCCAATCTGCCAGGACAGACCTTTAATCTTCATACTGTGGAAGAGCTCCCTGTGTAATAATTTGATTTTTCCACATGTCTTTTAGAAGCGCCCATTAAATGTAATACATTATTTTTTTTCTTGCATAATTCTGGTGGTGGTATCAGGAGTAGAGTCCTATTATTAGAATTAATCAAATATAGATATTTCCTTTGCTACCCACTTAAAATGTTTGAACTTCTTGCCCCAGAATCATAAGGGGTTTCAGTTTGTCACAGTGTGTTATGTCGTTTGTCAGAACCTGCTTTAATAAACATGACTTTTAATAGTAGGGAACTGAGGATTTCTTTCTTAGCCAGGCCCGGTGGCTCACGCCTGTAATCGCAGTGACTGGGAGCCTGAGACAAGAACATGGCAAGCTTGAGGCCAGCAGCAGCCTACGAAACTTAGCGAGACCCTCTCTAACGATAAAAAGTGGGCTGCAGGTGCAGCTCAGTGGCATAGCACTTGCCTGGCGTGTGCAAGATCCTACGTTCAACCCTCCAGTATAAAAACAGGGGAGAAAGAAAAGAAAAAAATTTTTCTTTCTTTCTGTTTTTTTTTCCATTTTTTTTGTTTTTGTTTCTGTTTTTTTTAATGTGTCCTGAACTGACCTCAAACTCACTGCCCTCTCTTCCTGCCTCTGCCTCCTGAGTGCTAGGATTACAAGCGTGTGCCACCACGGCCAGCCTCTGAGAATTATTCTCATAGTAAAGAGACTTATTAGATGTTTTACCATTTCCAAAACTTTCCAGAAAGATGATAGGTGAAGGTTACCAAAGTACCGCAGTTGGTGGTGGGCCTACTGTACTGGATGTGGTTAAACACTTGCCCGTTTCCCCATCTCTTGCTGAGCTCGGTGCAGAGAGGCGCAGCTGATCCTCGTGTTTCTGTGACACCCTCCCTACCCTGACTTGGCCTGGAGCCCTGCCGGTTCATTTTCTTCAGAGTAAACCTCCCATCTTCTGGAGAGGGGCGGTGTCTCCAGGGTATGGAGTAGGGATATTGAACTCGAGTTGTTTCTGATGCAGACATAAAACCCTTGGTTTGTAGTCACTACTATGGCTAAAACTTATCACCCCCAGTTCATGCGTGGCAGCCTAATACAACCCTGTTGAGAGGTGGGATCTTTAAGAGGTGATCACAGGTTGGGCATGTGGCTCGGCGTAGAGCATTTGCCTAGCCTACACAAGAACTTGAGTTTGATCCCCTGCACCACCACCAAAAAAAAAATCAAGTCAAACCCCTTACGAGTGGATGAGTCTGTTGTCCTGGGGAGGTGGCCGAGTTATTACTGCAGTCGTTCCTAATGAGAAGACGCATTCAGCCCCTTCCCCTCCCTCCCTCTCTCGTGAGCTCTCTGGCCACACGATCCCTTCTGCCATGGTATGATGCTCCAAGAAGGTCTTCCCCAAATGTGGTCCCTTGACCTCAGACTCCAGCGTCCAGAATTGTGAGCCACATACCTCTCTGTCTTTACAGATTGCCTAGTCTGTGGTATTCTGTTACAGCAACAGAAAACACCCTAAGGCAGTCCCTCTCCTCACCCAAATTTCCTGAGCCTTCGTAAACTTCCATGACTTACATCAGCTTGCTGGAGTTGATCCCCCATCCCTCCTCTGCAGGCCCTGCTATTTTCATTATATTTTTGTCCATCCACTCTCGGCTTTCCAAATTCTTGCCAGCATTTCCCAGTTGTTATCTTCTTTCTCATTCATTTGTGTGTTTGTGGTGCTAGAGATTGAACCCAGGGTCTTGTGCATGCTAAGCAGGTGCACTAATACTGAGCACATCCCCAGGCCAGGCCTTTTCCTCATTCTGTCTTTGTAGGTTTATATTTTTGTATTTCGTAATTGTTATTTTAGTAGAGAAATTTAGTATGGAATTTAACAGAGGAATCGTAAAGACGGGTAGACATTGAGGCCAAGCGCTGTGCTGCATACCTGCAGTCCCAGAGGCAGGAGAATCACAAGTTCCGGGCCAGCAGCAGCCTGCGTAACTTAGTGGCACTCTGTCTCAAAATTTTTAAAAAGTGGGCTTAGGGGTGCAGCTTAGTCGTAGAGCAGTTGCCTAGCATGTGCAAGGCTCCGGGCTCTACCCCCCAGTATGCCAGAGGAAAAAAAAATCACATGTTCAGACTACTCTTTATAGAAATCAGCATTTTTTAAAAAAACTATCGTAAGTGAGCAGGTGCCTGCCAATCAAAAACAGAAATCCCAGGTGCAGCCAACAGTGGCAGTGAAGTGAGGCATTGATCCTTTTGCCTCCCTAAATAGAAGACCCAGCTCCATGCCCCTGGAATCCTCCTTTCTGTTCTCACCACACTCCCTGTGTGCTGTGGCCTCCGCCACCTAAGCCTCTGTTCTTTTTTGTTATTATCTCTGATTTAATAGAGGGGTAGAAGATACAATGAGTTTATCCGGTTAACATGCCTTGAACACGATTCAGATGCTATTTTTTAGCGTTTATAATATATTCAGAGGGATTTCATGTTTAGGGAAGCTTTCGGTAGTTACAATACACTGTTAGTGTTTATACGCATATCCATAAGCGTATTTGGAATATCTGTGTTCATAACAGCTATTTAAAAGTAACCCACAAATATTTAAGAACTTGTTCAAATAAGTTCGTGAACTGCGTGGGAACATGCAGTTTTTATGGTGACATTTGCTTGGGAGTTTTTTATTGTTGTTGTTTTTTTAATCGCAGAAGATCTCCTACAAGATAACATAGCCAAGCGGATTGGGTAGTTAAGACATTACCTGGGTTGCCAAGGTGAATAAATAATTAGGACAAACATATGTCTCTTGAGAATGATTTTAGTTGTAGTCCTTAATAGAGACACAGATAAGACCCCAAGTTGGGCCTGATACCTGATGATAACCCTTGAGTTACTATAAACAACTGTCCTCCAGACTTAGCAGAATAATTACAAGAAGTCCTGAAATGGCATTTATGACTTCAGCCAAACCAAAAGAAAAATTTCTACAAGAGCCTGTTAGATTTCCGTGCCAAAAAGTTTAAGTGGAACCGAGAAACTGAAAGTTTCCCATTAAGAAATGAATTACTTAGAACAGGAGTATAAAAGAAAACCGTTGTTTTAAAAATTTAGAAGTGTCAGAGTTATTTTTAACGTTAAAAATAACGTTTTGAGTTCTTGCTGGGAAGAAACGTACTTCAGGCCGCGAGCTGCAGCACAGGCCGGAGCGCCAGCGCCTCTGGACTGCAGCAGGGCCCGGGCCCTGGGCCCTGAGCGCCTGGCTTCCCGCTCGAGTTCTTGGGGTCTGAACCGGTGGCTCCAGGCCAGACGGTAACAGGGAGGTGGGAAGGCAGGGGTGAGGCTCATAGCCGATCGTTACAAGAGAAGGAACACATATGGTTTCAGTCACTCACCTATGAAGTTATAAAATCATAAGGTACTCGGTAAAAGCAGCACTGCCTGTGTTTTTCAGCATGGCGGCTGTGTGTTCTGAGTTGCTCTCTCCTCTCCTGGGGTGTTAGTTGGGTTGAGGAATAAAAGTACACAGCTAGAGTCTTACTCTGGTTTTTGGCAGCCTTTAGCCAGGACAGACGTTCCACGTGTTCAGTCTCACATACCTGGGTGTTTCTCTGTAGACTTAGGCAAATGTCCGTTTGTACAATCACCACACGTCATCTATGTCCAGTTAATACGTGGTAGAGTTTTTCCTCAGAAGTTGTCCTTAGCAAAGTCCGTCTCCGGTCTGGCCCTATTGATTTGATTCAGCACTCTCCAGTAAACACCTGGCCTTGCCTGTCGGATTCTGCGAACATCAGGAGGTCATGTGACCAAGTGTGATCTTATTTACATTCATTCAGCTTGAGATTTGCTGACCTTTTGGAATTTGTGAGCTAAACCTTTTCATCGTTGTTGTTATTAGGTGCCACTGAGTTGGGTCCAACTCATCGCGACTGTCTGTACAACAGAATGAAATGCTTCGCAACACTGTGCCATGCTCGACACTGTTGTCAGTGCTTTTCTGCTTGCTGTTCATGGAGTTTTCAGTGGCGAGTTGTTTTGGGAGTGGACTGCTAGGTCCTTCTCCCATTTTTGTGGTGCTAGGGACCGAACCCTGGAACTCAGTGCGCGGAGTAAGCGCTCTACCCACTGAGCTTCAATTTTTAGAAAGATTTTGATGGCTGTCTCTTTAAATATTCTTCCCATTTTTTTTCCTCCTTCATCTGTGGCTCTAAGAAGAAACCTATCTCTTATCCTTTGGTTTTTGTCATTTTGTTTTGTTTTTGAGGCAGGGTAACTTGTGTAATCATCCTGCCTCAGCCTCCCCAGTGCTGGATTATAAGCATATGCCACCATGCCCGGCTTTTTGTCTGTTTTTTGTTTTGTTTTGTTTTTTCTCCACTTCTTTCATTAATTTTTTCTCTAATTCAGCTTGTATATTTGTGTTACCCTATATTCTATTTTATTGTTGCTTTCTTCTGCTAATCCTATGGAATTTTTATTTTCAGAAGTTGTATTTTTTACTTTTTGAATGTTCATTTTAGTCTTTATGTATAGAGATTCCAATGGCTTCATTATTGAAGTTCTCTGTCTTTTCGTTTCTTTAATCCATATTCTGCTCTGTTTTCTTGGACATAAACAGATCATAGATTTTAAGCTGCCTGTCTGGCTGGGCACTGTAGCACCCGCCTGTAATCCGAGTGACTCAGGAGGCTAAGCCAGGGGGTCACATGTTTGAGGCCAGAGGCAGCCTGCACAACTCCGTGAGACCCTGTCTCAAGATAAAAAATAGAGAGAGGGCTGGAGATGCAGCTCCGTGGTGGGCCCGGGGTAGCCCGCTCAAAGACATGAGTTCAGCCCTCAGCACTGAAAAAAAATTGTTTTTAAGTGCCTGTCTGAACCCTGCATTATTTGATTCACCTGTGAGTGTGTTTCTGTAACCCAGTGTGGAGTTTGTCAGCCAGTAGGTGCTTTATTTAGTTTTCATGTTTTATTTTATTTTATTTTTATTTACACTGCTGAGGATTGAACCCAGGGCTTCGCACACGCTGGGCTGGCACTTTTGCCACTGAGCCGCATCCCCAGTTCTTTTGCATGTTTTTTAGTCATCTGTTCTGACTTTCAGCACTTTTTTCCCCTCATAGAAGAAAAATGGAGAGACTGAAGCATTTTTTTGTCCCCTGAAAGGGTTAGATTTCCTCATGACAGGTCACAACGATGAGCCGAGCTCGCTGATCCTGTCAGGGCTGCGTTTTGGCCCCTGTAGGCTGGTTCTCCCCGCCTCGGCCTTGTTCCTGGAGTAGAGTCTGTACTTCAGGCCGTGGTGCTCTCAGGATGTGCCTCCCCTTCCTCAGGGCATGACCCTTCCTTCCAGGGCATGATCCCTCTGCGTTCCCAACTGAGTCCAGTCAGGTCTTCAGCCTCCTGGCTGCTTTTCTGCCCTGAATTTCTTGGAGCCCTGCCCTGAGCTGCTCATGTGAGTAGTTAATGAGCAACTTGAGGGGGTTTGAATGCGGATTTTCAAGCTTCTCCCATCCGGGTCCTTCCTTCCTGAGATTTTGCCAGCGAAGTCCCAGCTGCTGTGATGACTTCAACTTCTCAGGGTGCTTGTAACTGACCCATTTTGTGCTTATAGACACAGCACACACGCTGCTGTGAATTATGGTAGTACGCAGATCTTGCCCACATCCCCAAGGAAGGAGGAAAAAATATAAAGAATAGCTTGGGCTGGGGTGTAGCTCAGTGATAGAATGAATGCATACTTAGCTCAGCTCCAGAAAAGAAACAGAAGAGAAGAAATACAGGTTTTGTTTTGTAGCTTTTAGCCACCACTTAACATGCGATTTGGGGCTGGGATTTAGCTCAGTTGGTAGAGCGCCACTCTGCAGTCTCTGAGGTCCCGAGTTCGAGTCCCAGCACCACAAAAACAGGAGAAGGACGTGGCAACCCACTCCCGAGGCAGTTCCGAAACAATCAGCCATTGATAACCCTGTGAGGATTGCTATGAGTCGGACACGACTCGACGGGACGTAGCAACAACTAACAACCAATTGACTATTATAAAATCTAGTTTAACTCTAGTTTGATTCATAAATCCCTTCACAGTGTTCCTCAGTAAACACTGTGCCTCGCCCATGTGACTCAGCTGACAGTCCTGTCTTTCTAATCTTGGCTATTTTCTAGTCCATAGGAAAATAGGAGCTATGCATTGGAGGGCAGGGGTAGTGGGCGGGTTGTATGAGTCATAGGCTCATAGTCTTGACGATCAGTCAGTCAAGATGGGCCTGCCCCTCATGGTGGACTCCCCTAGCACTCTGCTGACCGAAGCACTGGGCTGGTGAGACCGCAAGTCCACCTCCCTCTGACCGTTTTGAGTCTGGATTCCGTTGTGGCGGAGTTGCATTTTGACGTGTACGCTTTCCCTGGCGTGTCTGCCTTCTGCAGGAGAGTGAAGTAGCCTCGATTTCTCGGTCCATCCTTTCCAGCAACCTCACAGTTAAAAACACATCAAAGTGCAAAGCTGGAATTTTGCAAGGCTGCTTTTCCTTCATCCACTTTCCTTCCCCCAGGTAGCCACAGCCTTGCCTGCAAGCAGGAGTGTGGTGGGCAGGCAAAGGTGCGGTGCCCCTGAGCAGGTGTACCTAGTGCCGGGCCTGGGTGCTCTCGGGGCCACCGCTCCACATCTGCCCTGGCAACTCTGCCTGCTGTGGCTCCGTCATTTCCTGTCACGCACTGTCTACACAGCTCTCCTCGGGGTCTCGTTCTGCAGGAAGAGCCGGTGCTGCGGTGGGCTGTGGGGAGGGCTTTGTTGTGGCTTCCTGCCATTGACTTCTCAAGCCAGAAGCATGCTTCGTGCCAGTTGTTTTAAGCATGGCTCCTTCCTCATCCAAGCAGGAAGCTGTCCGGGCGGGAGAATCAAGTGCTTTTGATCCTTTCAGCTTTTGCTCTCTTTTTTGTTTTCTTTCTTTTTTTCTGCTATAAATCTGAAGATTTTCATTTTCTTATCTACTGGCATAATTGCTTTTTATATTCATGGAAAATTTCATGCACGCACACACACACACACACACACACAGACACACGCACTCTGTATCTGTAAATGGAGCTAGTGTTTAGCTCAGTTGGTAGAGTGCTGTCCTGGGCCTTCGGAGGCCGTGGGTTCGATCTGCAGCATCGCAGAAATAGAAGGAGGTGGCAGCCCACTCCCGAAGCAATCCCGAAACAGCCATTGAAAACACTGTGAGGGTTGCTGTGAGTCAGATGTGACTCAAGGGCACCTAACAACAAGAACGGATTGAGGGAGAGGGAGAAAGGGTGAGTGTCCAGGAACTGCCCTCGGTGCTTCATGTAACTGTGGGTCCTATTCCCTTGTCTTCTTGGAGCGTCAGCTTCTTGCAGGATCCGTCTCTTTATCGTTTAGATCTCCCGTTAGATTAGAGCATTTGGCAAACGTTTATCATCCGCAGTTCCCGTGGGCCCGGAGGCCAGGAGCAGCTGCCTGAGTAGTTCTGGCTCCAGACCACTCCTGAGGCTACAGTTGACCCATCTGCCAGCGAAGCCTCTGCTGGGGAAGAGCGCGCTTCCTGCTGGCTTACATGGCGGTTAGCTGAGCTCGCTTCCCTGCTGACTGCTGGCCAGAGTCAGCTTCGTACCACAGGGGCCTCTCGCCGGCTTAAGACACGGCAGCTGGCTTGTCCCCGAGGGAGTGATCTGTCAGAGGAGGCGGAAGGCAGAGAGAGGCAGCCATCACTGGGACGGTATTCTTCGGGTCACACGGACCAACCTTGACACAGTGGGACGGCCAGGACGGGGGATGGGCTGTCTCGCAGGCCATTGCTCTTTTTAAATTCTGCTTATTTGGTTCCTCGTTCGTTTTGAGGGAGAGTCTCATTATGTAGCCCAGGCTGTCCTTGAACTTGCACTCCTCCTGCCTCAGCCTCTGCGCCTAGTGATTTTTTGTTGTTGTAAAACACGTCATTTCCCAGAGTTCAGAGTTCTAAAGAAACCTATGGTGTGAGTTGTTAGTAGAGAGTGGAAACTGCTGTGATGCATGCGCAGTGAGAATAGTTACATTACCCACTCTCCGGTAGGCCTTTGCGGGAATAAAGCCTCATAAGACCCACAGACAAATAAGGGATTCTTTAGCAAAAATCGAAGCAGCCTTTGTTTCAGCTTTCAGTGTAGATTCTGTTGACTTTCTTGTTCGCAGGGTACAAATTTGGTTGGCTGTGTCTAGTGAAGTGAGGATATTTGGGAAGTTTCCTATTGCTTGGTTCCAGTTACTTAGAAAAGGCCTCGAGACATTTTGACCTAAACCCTGTATCTTTCTTTCTGGCTGAACTTGGAAATGAAGAGCGAGTAGTTTGTGTGTGTGCCTCTGAACCCCAAACCACAGACCAGATGCTCTGTCTGTTGATCTTGGATTGCTGTAGGACTCAGAAGCGAGATTGAGTTTCTGAAGAAATGCCTGGGTCTGGCGGTGAGAGGTCTTGGAGCACAGTGTGACCGTCCCAGCATTAGCATTATCACGGAGGCTAAATCAGAGTTGGTCTCAGTGTTCCTAATCTTAGGCAGCACTGCTTTGAAAACTGTTTATTCACATCAAATTTACTAACTTTTAAGGCTGTCGCAGACCAGCAGTCATCACCCTTTATGGCACCTGACTATTAGGAGGGTGTTTTAAGCCAACATGGAAGTTTACGTACATTGTTAAATGTCCATCAAACGGGAGCTCATTTCCTGCTCCAGACCTGAGTTACACCGACAGGGCTTAGACGTCTGAATTCAGTTTTGCATTTTCAATGTTTAAAGTCTTGCTTCATCCTGTTGGTGCTTATCTTTCCTTTGGTTCTCTTTGTGACTCAGAACAAACGCAGTTTTGTAATTGCCAAGGAATTGTCAGTACTGTTGAGGAATGTGGTTTTCAGAGATGGTTTTCATTCTCAAGGTTCCTGTCTTGCTTGTGCTAAGCTTTAGGGGGTTCGTAGCCTTCCATTTGAGTTCACTGGACTCTACAAACAAATTTAAGATTATAAAAAAAAACTAGGTCTAGAGAGTGAGACTGTGGTAAGCCCTCTGCGTTTGGTGGGGATGTTAGGCAGTGGGTTGTGTCTGTACAACTAAGATCGGGTAGTGTCCTCATGCTGAAGTGAAAATACATTTGCTGTTCAGCTCTGCCAATACCATAGAGATATCCTAAGTATTCTTCCCGAGTCTGATGTACTGATTCACTGATTGTCCCCCATCAATGTTGACCTGATTTAAGAGAGAATTGTTTGCCTGTGTACACACGGGAAGGAAGCTGCAGTGGAGGAAAGCCCCTTACGTGTCATAGGAGCCAGACCTTTGTTATTGAGACTCTATTTTGAGACAGGAAAATGAAAGAAAATCATTGTTCCATTTAATGAATCACATAGGAAGATGCAGTGGCCCATGGGTGTCATTGTCACCCATTATTAAAACTTGCCTTTTCGAGTTACAAGAATACTTGGGGAATTCTTGGGGCTTTTAAAATATGGCCTCTACATTTTCACTACTAATCCAAGTATCTTCTGACTATCCAATATAAAAAATGATGTTTGTTAGGTAATGCCCAAAACCAGTTGAGAAACAGGGGTTCAGCCTTCTTTGTCTGATGCTAAAGGTAGCGTCCTATGTCATGGGCCTATGATGCATTCAGTGGACGACTCGGCTCTCAGCTAGCATTTACTGAGTACCTACTATATGCTAAGTTCTAAATTGGATTCTAGAAACTGAGTAAAGAGAACTGTTAACAAGTGTGTAGTGTATTGGGGGGTGAAAGATATATAATCAAATAATTTTTAACCCTGGGATAAATGTTGGTTTTTTAAAGTCCGTGAGGGCCACTGAGTCAATCATTTGCTTTTATTTTTATAGACATTGTAGCTTTTAAAATTGTTTTCAGTGCATGAGACAAAAGGTTTATTTACTTCCACCTCTAAATTCATGTGAACAAATATTTTGCAATGTTTTTTGGTTCCTGTTCATAAATAGATATCTGCCACTGAGATTGCTAAGTGATCTGCAGTCCTAACTTCCGCTGTATGTCATGGTTATTAGATAGAAATGTTTAGGAGGGGAGCTTGAAAGAAAGTACGTTTGATAACCACAAGGTGGTGTCCCCATCCCCAGACAGTGAAGGCCGCGTTCACAGGAAGGATGGAGAGTGGGCTGCTGGCGTGTGGGTTCTTCTGCTCTCGGATCCACAGATTTCCCCGGGATTGCTGGATTGTTTGGTTTGGTTTTTGTGTTTTTTTGTGCTGGCGACTGAACTCAGGGCCTCACATGCTAGGCTCTCCACTGAGCGGTACCTCCAGCCCCACAGCTAGTTTCTTATAAAAACAAAAACAAAAGTCACCAGATTGGAAGCATGCGGGCTCACATGCCTTGGCAGCCCTGGCCAGTCGTTTGCCTCGCAGCTACATCCAGCAGGCTTCCTCTGGGCTGAGAAGAGGACTTTCTGGAAAAGATTACCCTGAAGCTGACAACCCCAGTTACGTGCTTGCAAATACTCGGGTTTTCTGACTTTTAAACAGTGTGTCTCCCTTCTGCCTTCATGGGAGACGACTCCCAAGTGCTTTGCTCCCACGTCGTTCAGCTTTGAACCTACGACGCTGCTGTCTCATAAAATAACAACAACACTTACAGCCTCAGTACCTCAAGTTGAGTCGACTTTTAAAAGGCTCCGCTGTTCTTATAACTACCACCGTGCACGTCTCTTTTCCCCCCTGCCCATGCAGGGTCTGCAGTGGGGCACACCTGCGGTGCTGGATAGTTGAGATACCAACTGGTCCACGCACAGCCTCTGGCCCCCTAGCTGGCAGCATGCTGAGGACCCCCTCTGCCCTGACGGAAGAAGAGGCCTGCACCTGACCTGCCTCTTCCATAGTGCTCCGCGCCACTGGTAGGAGGCCAGGAGGATGGGGTTCAACCTCAAGAAAAGTTGAAAACCATCCAGAAAGAACATTATTATTATTATTGTGGTACTGGAGTTTGGACCCAGGCCCTCACGCCTGCATGCTCTGCGAGTGCTGGACCACTGAGCTGCACCCTCACCTCAGCCCATTATTTTACTTTTTGAGACAGGGTCTCACTAAGTTATGCAGACTGCCTCTGGACTCGAACTTGGGATCCTCCTGCCTCTGCGTCCAGAGTTGCTGGGATGACAGGTGTGCGACACGGGACCCGTCGAAAGAATATTATTATATAATTAGTTTTCACTGATTATAAGTGCTGGTGTTCACATGACAAAATTAGCACCAAAAGCATAGTAATTTCTGGCAGATTAATTATTTTGGCAATTTGTCATTTATTCATAGATGATGTCCAAGTTTAAGAATTACTCCAAATCCAATCTGATTCAGCAGAGCATGACTGATTCCCTGTGTTGTGTAAGGCACGGTGATGAGTTGGGGGGACCTAGGAGAGTTCATCTAAGGGTCTGACTTTGATTTCACAGAGGAGGAGTCAGGGCTCCATTTCCTACCCACGCTTGTGGGGTTACTCCTTCAGACTACAAGCCATCCCAGCACAGTGGGAACTGGCATTAGAAAGTGATGTCTGTACTGTGGTAGATCTTGAGTGGAGTTCTTAGGAGTTGGGAGTTTGTTTGATTTGTAATGCACACCTCATTCACATGTTCAAGCCTACAGGTGATGCCCAGTCAGATGTCACATAGTGACATTTCAGTCAGTGCCAGGCTGCATGTAGGATGGGGGTCCTGTAAGATCGCTGTAGAGCTGAATCGTTCCATCACCTAGTGAGGGAGCTCTTCTTAATGTTATGGCACAACTCATTACTCAGATTGGTGTGATGTGGCATAAACACACCTGCTATGCTGCCAGTCACATGAAGGTATAGCACAGGCCAGCCGTGGTGGCACACCCGTGATCCCAGCAGCTTAGGAGGCAGAGGCAAGAGGATTAGGATTTCAAGGGCACAGGTGCCCACCCAACTTAGCAAGACCCTAACTCAAATGGAGAAATAAAGGAAGGAGCTAGGAGTTCTGTTCAGTGGTAGAGCGCTTGCCCAGCACGCAGGAGGCTCCAAATCTAATCTCCATAACTGTACCATGCTTTCATTATCTGTATTTCTCATCCATTATCCCTTTAAGGAAGTTTCCTCATTATGAGCCAATTCCATTCACTGCTTCCATAACTGAATCCACTCCCATTGGTATTACTGATCATGTTGCCCAAGGTAGAAACTTCTCTTGAAATGAATTTCAGCATTTTATAGTTCAAAATATGTATAAACTTTGATGACTTTTTCTGCTGGATATCACCTATGTGTTCTACCATCCACTGCCAACCAAAATTCACCAATCGACCTAACTCAGTGTGCTTATTCCTTTCATTTGTTTCTTCATTCTTTCAACATTCCTTGAAGATCAGTAGGCATCAGGCAGTCTTGCTAGGTATGGAAGAAATAAAGGTGCATAAGACTCGGTTCTTGCCCTCTAGAAACTCTGTTTGTTAGAAGATACAGAAGTATAAGGAAACACTACATACTCGTCCCACCAATTGGAAATCCTCACACTAATTTAGTAGGATAGTGAAGAGTGATAAATTGTGCTTTGGAAAGTAGAGCTTCAGGAAGGCTAAGGTTATGTTTGACAGGCCAGCCTTTGTGTGTGTGTGTGTGTGTGTGTGTGTGTGTGGTGGTACTGGGGTTTGAACCCAGGGCTTCGCGCCTGCATGCTCTGCAAGTGCTGGACCACTGAGCTGCACCCCCAGCCTTTTTTTTTTTTTTTTAAACCTTTTTGAGACAAGGTCTTGCCAGATTATGCAGACTAACTGCCTCTGGTCTCAAACTTGCGATCCTCCTGCCTCCACCTCCCGAGCCGCTGGGATTACAGGCGTGCACCACCAGGCCCGGCAACAGGCCAGTCTTACAGGCTTTCAGCTTCCTTATCTGTAATGTAAGAAAAAAAATAATGCTTACCTGCCCTTCAGAGCTGCTGTTGAGTGAGAAAATCAGTGTCAAAATGCATCGTGAAGCTTGTGTAAATACTGGGTTTAAAGCTCACACACGTAAGTGGGACAGCATCAACTGTGGATGAAGGCCTGGATTTGAATCATGACTCACATTTGCTAACCATGTGACTTTGTGATGGCAGTCAAGCAAGTAACCATAATCCCTTTAGTTTCTTGATATCATGAGTGGAGGTGACAATACTTGTCAAAGAATTATTGGAATTAGAAGAAATAATCAGATGCAGTGCCCAGCAAGTAACAGACTCAACAAATGTTAGGTTCCTTACACCTTTCAGTCTAGTCTTCAGTGAAAGATGGGGAACTAGAAGCAGGAAGTACCGGTGTACCATTCCTCATTTAATAGCCTAGAATCTAAAGGAGGTTTAGCTTAAGTTGGTTGGTAGAGTGCAGAGCTGTACTCTCCGAGGCCTGGGTTTGATCCCCAGCACTGCAAAACTGGAAGAAGGATATGGGAGCCCACTCTGAAAACAATCAGCCATTGAAAACCCTGCGAATAGCAGAGAAGCACTGGCATAGTGTCAGGCACGGCAGAGTGTTGGTGTTTCATTCTGTTGCACGTAGGGTCACTACGAGTCCGAACCAACTTGATGGCACCTAACAACAATCCCTGTAAAAATGCTTTGAAGTATAGGTACTGTTTTCCTGATTTCAGATGAGAACATAGAAGCTTAAAACGGTTAAGGAAATAATGTGAAAAGGAAATTAAGAAAGCAGTTCCGTTTACAATAGCATCTACAAGATGTAAATACTAGAAATAAGTCAAACCAAGGCAGTGAGAGATCTGTATGCTGAGAAGTGTAACATTGCTAGCAATCAGTTAAAGCCGTTAAGTAAGTGGAAAGACATCTGTCTCTCTTCATTGGCAGGAAAGCGTTGTTCACAGTGTTAGGATGGCAGTACCGTACAAGTGATCTGTGTATTCAGTGCAGTTCTTCCACATTCCAGCCTTTGTTTTTATTTTTGCTCTGAGACAAGTTCTGCCTGTGTAGCCCAGGCCGGCCTTGAACTCACAGTCCTCCTGCGTCAGCCTCCCAACTGCTGGGATCACAGGTGTAGACCGCTACACTCGGCTCCAACAGGCTTTTCCAAAGAAATCAAAGAGACCGTCTTCAAATCACAAGGAACTGAAGATGAACTAAACAGTCAAAACAGTCTTTTTAAAAAAAGAACAACAAATGGTTGTTTCCATCTCTTGGCATGTATGAATAATGCTGCCATGGTGTATGCAAATAAGTGTACAGATATCTGTCTGAGTCTCTGCATTCATGTCTTTTGAATACATATAACACCTACAAGTGGAATTGCTGATTGTATTATAGATCTGTGTGTAACTTTTTGAAGAATTGCTAAGATGTTTTCCTGGTTTCACACTTGCTGACATCAAAACTTAGTACAAAGTTACAAAATTCTACTGGCATAAAGAGAGAAATGTAGACCAAAGGAATAGACTAGGGAATCCAGAAATAAACTCTTACCTGGTGAATTGACGTTTAACAAGAATGCCAAGACCATTCAATGGGGAAAGACCAGCAAGTGGTGCTGGGAAAACTTGGTATGCACATGCAAAAGAATGAAGTTGGACTTGGCCTCTTACCTTACACCATAAAAATTAACTAGAAATGGACCAAAGATCTAAACTTACGAGCTAAAACTATAAATCTCTTAAAAGAAAACTTTGGGGGAAAATCTTTATGACACTGTATTTGACAATGGGGTGGTGGATTTAACACTAGAAACACAGGTAACAAAAGAAAAAAGTAGATGAACTGGACTTCACCAAGATTTTTTAAATTTACACATCATCAGATACTTTTATTCAGGTGCTGTGGTGCATGCCTGTAATCCCAGTGATTTGTGAGAATAAGGCAGGAGGATTGCAAGTTTGGGGACAGCCCAGGGAATAGTGAGACTATTCCTACAAAATACCCTACAACTTACTTGCACAAAAATGACCCAATTAAAACTGAATAAAACATTTGAGTCGGCATTTCTCTAAAGAAAATATACAAATGGTAACCCCATGAAAAGATGCTTACCATCCTTGTTCATGAGGGAAATGGATATCAAAAACACAATGAGATACTATGCTTCATGCCAGTAAGATGTCTATAATAATAATTTTTAAAAGGAAAATAAGTGTTGGCAAGGACATGAAGAAATTGGAACATTCGTCATCCA
>VMDO01013105.1:17068-59766 GCA_007922755.1 Pedetes capensis | reverse complement strand
CTGTAATTAACTCAATTATCTATTTAGTGCTTGCTGTTCATAGCTAGTCAGAAATAAATGGCAAACAGTTAAGGAAACTCATCTCAGAAGTAATCACCCTAATATATATTGCAAAATCTTCTATAAACTATGTGACCTGCTTTTTAAAATAATGTATCTCATTGGGACTAGCAGCCTGAATTACCTTTTCATGTATTATAGAAGTCTGAAAATATAATCTTCTATACTGAAACTATTTTTAACAAATATTTATTTTTCAAGTTAAGAATGTATAATACATAATAAAATTTTTGTCTTAGAAAAAATATCCCCCCTTCAAAAAACCCTATGTAAATATTGAATGTTTTCCTAACTGTAGGTTTTTTTTTTTTTCATTTCAAGGGATAAAAATAAATACTGCTTTATAGCTTTGTAGGCACTATTTTGCAACATGCCTGAAGGTTTTCACTGAGTTTTAGTAGCTTTGAGGCTCTGTGAGAATGACAAATGCCAAGGCAGGGAGACTAGGTTTGGAGAAATCTCAGACAGGCAGAATTGTCCATGTATTACAGGAGGAAATACATCCTGCCTGGTCTGTTGTAACCTCTGAATTATGTGTGAGAAATACCAGGCCAGAAACAGTAGATAAAGTTTTGAAAGGGAAGCTGAGTGAACATGACTAAAACCATGCAGCAATGACAGAGAAATTTTAAACGGATAAGGTGACTTTTCTGCTTATCTCATTTTCTTTATCTTTATAAAATTCTTTGGAAACGATAGGGCAGATTTTTATCTTCTGAAGAAATGTCTTTTGTTACCTACCCAGTTATTAATAATGTTATTAGTGGCTCACAATAGACACTTATTTTGTACATTGTCCCAACTCTGTATTCAGTGACTGTACATTAGTGTCTTTAGCCATAGTGAGAGTATTTAAAGCTTGAAAATCAGCAAAATTTATAAATCAGGACTTTTTTCTGTACTCTCCGAGAGCAAAATTGTTAAATATTTACCAGCACACTACCAAAATCAAGTAGAATTATATACAATCTAGCCTCTGACATGAAGTCTAATCCTAAAATTCTATGACTAATTCAGAACAAATTATCTAGCAAATATTTTCATGTATTAAATTCCTTACTTTAAGTGGATACTTTAGATATTTTAATATTTTTAAGTTATACAATTGAAGATTTCTGTTAAAATATTAATTTTTAGGTCTATGAATTACAAACTGAAAAATTTAGGTGTTTTTGTTATGGTCTATGTTTCTGCATTTAATATGAGAAATGTTTTATGAAACAGAAAAATACTATGAATTATTAAGATTTATTTAAAGCTAAGATTTCTTTAAAACAACCTCTGATGATACCTTTGACCATTTCTCTGTGTTGTTTTTCAGTGAGACCCACCGTAATAGAAACTGATGTTTATGTAAACAGCATTGGACCAGTTGATCCTATAAACATGGTAAGGAATTTTAAAATATAGAAACCTTGAGTATGTGCCTTTATAATAGAATGATTATGTGAATAAGTTCTGATAGCTCATTCTGAATAAGTTCAGATCAACATGCACAGTTTCTATGTGCCAGGTAATGGTAACTGGAACTAAAATATCTAAAAAATTTGTTTATTATCTAAGAACTGTTAGCCTGCTGTTCTAGTCTACTATATTTGACAGGACATTGCTAAGTGTAAATACTTATTTCTTGACCCATCAAGCATGGGTCCCAGAAGAAATCTGGAAAAAGAAAATCAGAAGACCTAATGGGAAGTTATATAGTCTGAGATGAAAAAGAACTTGCTGACCAAGAAAGTAGCATGCTCAAAATCACAGAGTTCTTTCTAAAAAGATCACAAAGACTTCCAGAAATTATTGCCACTGAAATATAAAATGCAGGGTAAAGAATTGGGGCTAAAGGGACATTTTAAGGGACTTATTTAGGATGGTCTTGTAAGGCATCATAATAGGGAGTTTATGTATTGGGCTAAATGAATTGTATCTCAAACCATAGAGATTAAAGAAGTGACCAGAAGCTTCTCTTCAAGGCAATGTCCTGAGGCAGATTTATAGATAGTATAGAAGGTAAAAGGGTTGGGATTTAGCTCAGTTGATAGAGTGCTGCACTGCAGTCTCTGAGGTCCCAAGTTCAATTCCCAGCACCGCAAAAATGGGAGAAGGACCTGACAATCCACTTCCAAGGTAATCCTGAAACAATCAGCCATTGAAAACCCTATGAGGGTCTCTATGAGTCAGACACAACTTGATGACACCTAACAACAACAACATAGAAGGTAAAGGTAAGAGGCTATAGTCAGGGTTAGAGAGATCAGTTAAGATGTTGGTAGTCTGGGCCAAAGATCTCAAAAGCTTTACCTAATATAGTAACAGCTGAGCTGGAGAAGACAATAGCCCATTTGTAAAATATTAGATTTTTTTTCAGAATTTGATGACTTATTGATTGTACATTAGCTAACTCCAGTGTATATACTTTAAAAGACTTTGCAGATAGGAGAGTCATTATTTGAGATAAAGAATATAGACATATATGTCCCAAATGCTAATATTCAGGAGGAGCTGTATAGCAGTGATTTAACTTATGTGCCTACTGTTCCTGAAAAAAATATAAGGACTAGATATAGACATAGATCAAGAAGGGAAAGGTGGAAATCAGCATATAACATATTTTAAAACTTCAAAAATACATAAGATGATCCAAGGGAATATTCAGATTAAGAAGAGCATAGGGCTGATGACCAGATGGTATAATGAGAACAGTATATATATATAATACAAGTAAGAAAAAGAGAAGTGTAGGAGGGGGCATACTCTGGAAAGTGAGAGGGGTTGGGGAGCAACTAGGAGAGGATGCCATTTTATAAACTGAGTATTTAAAGAGGATGAAAAAAGGTGAAATTATAATTAATTACATATATACATATAATTCAATAAGAAATCTATTAAATAGATTGCAATGACTTTAGCAATTAGGTGGAATTGATTATCTCTGTTAGATAAAATTTGGATGGAACAATGAATGTAGAAAAGGTATAATGGTTGGATTGAACACCATCGTCCATCCTTAAAATTGGTCTCATATCCAAATTACTTGCCACAGATCCCTGAAGCTACACATGGGTCATGCAAGGGTAGTAATGCAATCAGACATTGGTTTGAGGGTGCTGAGGAGTAAATGGGGTTGCAAATTTAATTTTAATGAACCACTAAATTGAGAAACTTGGCCTAGAAGAGGATGAGCTAACATAGGAGAACATAGGAGTAGATAAAATACGGTTAGATAGGGGCTCTAAATCCTAGTGTTCACAGTAAAGTGACTATAACTTGTAACACTTTATTATATAATTCATCAGGAATTAGAAGAGAAGAGTTTGAAAGTTTCCAATGAAAAGAAATGGTAAAAGTCTAAGAAGATAGAAATATTGCCAGGTGTTATGGTGCACACCTGTAATCTCAGTAACTCTGTAGATGGAGCAGGAAGATCTCAAATTTCAAGACAGAGGCAGCCTGCACAACTATAGGAGACTTGTCTCAAAAAAGGGGGATGGAAATGTAACTTAGGGCTTAGTGGTGAAGCCCTTGCCTAGCATCTGTGAGGCTCTGGATTCAACCCACTAGAAAAAAAAAAAAAGAAAGAAAAAAGAAAATGCTAATTCCCTTGACTTGATTTGATCATTACTAATTATATGTACATATTAAATTATCACACTGTAGCGCATAAATACTTATAATTATTTTGTATCAGATAAAATAAAAAAGTAAAAAGAGTATATGGGAGTAAGGTAGGTAGAATAAGGAAAGTAGAGAGAATATGAGAAAATGTCAAGGGAGGGCCATTTAGGATAGAACACAGAGTGTGGCACCTCATACTTTAGCTTTTATACACAGAATAAATAATGTTTTCTTACTGTTTGAAGGATAAAATTTATACCAGCAATATAAGGAAAAAACATTATTAAAACTATACTTCATAAGGTTCTGTTCCAAACCCTAGCAACCCAATTTCTGTGAGTCAAATTCCTGGGTCATAGTCAATGGGCTCACTAACGCATTATATGGTTTACCTCTTTTGATTTTGCCATTGATATGTCAGTCTGCTATGGTTGCCACAACAAAGAACCAAAGACTGTGAGGCTTAAGTAACAGAAGTTTACTTCTCATGACTGTGGAGGCTAGAAGTCCAAGATCAAGCTGGCTTGGTTTCTCCAAAGGCCTCTCTCATTCGCTTGCCGATGGTCACCTTCTCTTCATGTCCCTGCATAGTTCTTCCTGTGTACCTGCTCATGTCCGGTGTTTCTTTGGGTCTCTAAATGTTCTTCTTATCCCAAGTCAGATTGGATTAGGACCTACCCTAAAGTCCTCATTTAAAAATAATAATTTCTTAAACATCCTTATCTCTAAGTACAGTCACATTCTGAGATCCTGAGCATTAGGAATTTAACATTGGAGTTTGGAGAGGAACACACCAACCCATAAGATATCCAAAAGTGATCCTTTAATATTTTGATGATGATTTTCTCACTTGACTTATTCAGTATTAAAACAATCAAATCATGTCTTTACTATAGACCTTTATTACTTTATATTTGTAGAAACATCATGATATGCCTGTTACCTGATTGTGCTTATTCCTATACTATTATAGCCACACTTAGTTTTTCTCTTCCTCAATATGATATTCGCATGGTTGGCATGAATTTTCATAGCTGTCTTCACTGATTGCTGTAGTGACAACATTTTGGCTATACTGTAATTGACATCTTTGTCTCTTTAACACAAAAGAACATGAGCCAGTGTAGGTAAATGATGACCTAATAGAGTACATCTAGAAATTAATCTTAATTAGAACCTAACACTCAAATAAAATATGGGGCTAGAAACAAATGTTTGTCAAGAATTAATTAAAATTCTTCATGATGAGGGAAAAAGCCTTTAAATGAAGAGAGAAAAAAAGAGGAATGAATATCAGACATTGGGAACATGTACATTTAAGTATCTGAAAACTGAGGTAGGAAATGAAATAGCAAGTTAGGCAACAAAATGATGACAAACCAGTGACAATAGAAACAAAGAAAAAGGTTCAATGAGATTTTTAGTATTAGCTTTGACCTAAACAAATTCCTATATAAGTAGCTGAATTTTATAAATAGAAAACATTTTATATACCTGTGAATAATAATGGTAAATTTTAAACTATGCAAATATGAGATTTCTTTAAGCAGTGCATTACTAATGTGAATTCTTTTCTTTAGGAGAATTTTTCAGTGTTCAGTTTCTAAGTAACCAATGCCTGGATATGTAAGCCTTATTTGAATGCCTGGAGAAGGCTGAATTTTCCTGAATTACATATTTTTGTTTTAATATTTTGTTTTCAATTTTCTTGAATGTGTTAAACACATTCAATAAAGATAAATAAAGATAAATAGGATTCAAAGCTGATTAGCATTCTGGAAATACTTTTGACATGAATGGCTACCAGGAGACTTCCGTGATGATCGTTCTCTATGAAAGATTCCTGGTAGTAAAAATACAGGTTTCCCAGTGGGGCAAATTATACACTTATAACCTTGGACAGTGATAGTTTCCTCAAAAGCTAATTAAATATAATTGCTATTGAAACTAGTGATGCTAAAACATGTTAAAGCAGTATGGAACAGTTGATAGTGTTTTTAAGGAAAACTGTTATCATGCAAGGGATTATTAATAAGTTTATATAGAAGAACTTTAACTAAACAATGAAGGAAAATTAAAATTCTCCTTCCACAAAACAAACAAAATTGCTTTGAATATAAGTGTAATCAAGGAAGAAAACATGAATGTAACTAAGCAAACAGGAAAATGTTTTGGGGATTTTTAAAAATTGTTGTTTTGTTTTCCCCACTAAGTACTCATAAAATTTACTCTGATTAAATCTATTTTAAATTTAATTAGAAAAACATATTCAGAATTGATGACATTTCTTAGGATATGGGAACACATTATTGAAACCTATGGTTCTTGGCTGTGCTTTGGAGTGTCTACTTGAGTTTTTTTCCTTATAATATTTTTGAAGATAGAATCTCAAATTATTATAGTTTTGAGTCTTTTACTGGTTACTAGCCATAGAATGTTGTAGAATGAGCCTCTCTAGCATGGTAATTCTAGTCTCAGGATAGGGTTAGAGCAGAAAGTTCTGAAAGAATGAGAGTGTAGTTGGTTTCAGTTCATGACCTTTTTACAAGTACTTAGTACTTGGTTTTAACTTTGTCTTTGAACTTGCTGCTCCAAGTCACTCTCTTATTTTCAAGTGTTATAGTTGATTCAAGCATAATCATATTATTCCTTGTTTTTTTATCCCTTTTGTATAAAATTGAATAACTTGAGTTTTATGTGGTATTACCAAGGGCTTTCAATGCTAAACTTGAAGCTATTTGGTATCCTCTTTGATCTTTTTATTTTTTAATATTGAATTTATTTATAGGAGATCTGATTGGAGTAGCACATGCCCATACTCAAGAAACTGAGGCAGGAGGATTGCAGGTTCAAGGCCAGAGGCAGGCTGCACAATTAGCGAGACCCTGTCTCAAAATACAAAATAAAAATTGGACTTAGGAAGCATCTTGGTGATAGAGCTCTTGCCTAGCATGTGCAAAGGCCTGGGTGTAATTTTCATCCCCAATAATGAAAAAGAAAGAAAGAAAGAAAGAAGGAAAGAAAGAGAGAAGAAAACAAGGAAAAACAAAACAAAACAACTTTCATAGACGTAGCACAAGATTATATATACATATATATTTATATATATATTTGTAAATTTAGGTTATATATTTAATTATATGTACATATTTTAATTATTATATTTTCCTTTTTTATTGTGAAATTTTAATGTACACTTAATGGGTTACATTATGGCATGGGTTTCATCATGACATTTCCATATATGCACAAGATATATTAAGAATGGTAAAAACACAAACACAAGCTTGCATAAGCTAGAAAAGATCAAGCCTGCGCCTTTACATCCTGGTGTCCAATTTTGTCAGATCTTGGAAGCTAAGCAGGTTCAAGCCTGATTAGTTCTTAGATGTGAGACTGCCTGGGAACACCAGGTGCTATAGGTTTGGGAGAAGGAAACAGCAGCCCACTCCCAGAAAACAATCAGCCATGAATTAACAGAGAAGTACTGACATAGTGCCAGGCATGGCACAGTGTTGTCAGTGAGGGTTTCATTCTGTTGTACATAGGGTTGCTGTGAATTGGACTTGACTTAATGGAACCTAATAACAAAAACAACAATGGAAAAGAATTAACATAAAGACAGCAGGAGTAACTTAATGAGACACTGTCTCAAAATAAAAAATAAAGCAATAAAACAATGGTTAGAGGTGCAGTTCAGTTGTGGAGCACTTGCCTATCATGCAAGTGATTTAAGCTCCCAGTATCTCAAAAGCAAAAATAAAAATGTCTATAGAAGAGTGACAATTTTATACATCACAAATAATTCAAAATAATAGTTACTTAAGAAAGTAGCTTAGCATGCATAGTGATACTTTAGCATAGTCTAATATAACTTCAGAAAGTTACTCTTTTGCTATAGAAGATTAAAATCTAAAATTATGTAGAAGCACATGCATTAGTTGAATGTTTTAAACTGAAATGCTCTTGAATGTATACTTTCACTCTCTCCATCTCATGTAGTGTTTAATATAGAGAACTAGTATTGAGAAATGGTAGCCCACATGATTCTTTTTTAAGAATAGTGACCAAATTTTCCCATTTATGGGTATTAACTCTAAAATATATTTAAATGTCCTAAAATCTTGCAACAAGAATTCAATTACTTTTAATAATTGAATTAACTTTTATAACTATAATCTTTCTCTCCTTCTCTCTTGCTAATTACTTATTTATCCATTTTCAGAATACTAGTAGATATGAAAACTTGAGGAAGGGGGTGAATTTTAAGCCAATGTTTTCCAAACCTTCATAACCCCAGACTATATATAAGAAAAAGACAATTTTTTTCTTTAAAAGAAAAAGCAAATTTGTTAGACATTACTCCAGTAGATTCTGATTTAGTGATCTAGGACTGTGTCCTGGAATTAGAATTTTGAAAATGCTCATCAGGAAATTCTAATCAATCAGATTTGGCAGCCACTAGCTTAAGTCATTTTTTCAATTATAAATGTGGAAGGATTAAGATTGGATTAAATGTGGAAGGATTAAGATTGGATTAAATGAAAGTAACAAAGATACCCATAGATGGGAAGTATTTATTTTGTGAGGAACTATGATTGTAAAAGATAATATTAGCCATTATCCCTGTTTACAGTTAAGATGTTTTTAACAAGTTAATTTCTGTCATTTAATAGTATTCTGATAATCACAAAGACACAAAGTTCAAAAAGATGACATTGAAGATTTTGCCTGTTGCCTATATTTTGCCAGTGAAAGTGTGTAAGTGACTTGATCAGCATCATATTTTAGTGACACAGACTATGATATCTTTCCTCACACTGTCCAACCAATGTTGGCAATGCTTGCACTACACATAACTTTGCACTATAACATGTGCATTCAATATATTCAGTAATTGTCTCACTGATTATGTAAAAATTATTTAAAATTTTATTTATATGTCCTTATTAATAACACACTCAGTGTTATTTTGTCCCTTACTAGTAAGTCACTGAGTGTTATTTTTATATCTATGAATGCAAAGGCTTTAAATAGCTTACTAATATTTTACATCTCAGATAGGCAATGGATATGAGCTAGCTTCAGTTCTGTAGTTTAATTAAAATGTGTGTGAGAGACATTTATTTCACCGTCATGACTTTTGACATTACAGTGGAAATTACAAAATAGTGCAGTAAGGGAAATTGTATAAATTATGATAAGCCTTGGGATTTCTGGTAGGAGTCCCTAGCTTTATGATATGCACAATAGGATCCAAACTGTGGTACTGAGTTAAACCCACGAAGAAAAGGCTTCCAACATCAGTGCAAACAGCATCCTCTGAGCAACATATTGACAATGCTGGAAAATTCTTCATTTTCTGCATTGACAGTAGGACAATACAGAATTCTACACAGTAGACAGGAACTGTGGCTCACATTTGTAATCTCAGCAACTCAGGAGGCTACCACAGGACTCTAGGCCAGAGGCAGCTTGTGTAACTTAGCAAGACTCTGTCTCAAAAGATTTTTTTTTAAAGAGGGGCCTGGGGTACTGGTCAATGGTGGGACTCCCTGGGTTCAATCCCCCAGTACTTAAAAAAAAAAAAAAAAAGCTCAAAGAGCTGTATGGACTCCTTCTAAAAGAAAAATAGCATGTCAAATACATTGTTCTGTCTTGCTAAAGCAGCCTAGTTCAAACAGTAAGCAAAATATATTGAATATGATGCAATTAAAAATACAGAAACACTTTTCTCAGTCAGAACATAGAACAAATAATCTAGTTATCTAGCACTGAACCAAGGCACAGCAAATGTTGCATATGTGGATGGAAAATGGAATTACCTATTGGTGATGAGGATTCTCTAGGAAGCAGAATCTTCACATGAATATTAATTATCCATTATGGAGAATTCCTTACTATGCTTTTAATTGGGGGAAAAGCTAGTAAGAAGTACTTGGATATGTATATGTTTGCTTTTATACTATGTTTTACAATTAGGAAGCATGTTCTATGCAAGTTATTCATTCATTTATTCATTCAAATATTCCACAATAATAATAAGAGTAAATGCTATTACAAGGAAAATATGGAAGAGAAAGGCAAGTATAAGTAACTCAAACTTTAATTATGAAAATATAAATATCATCTTTGATGCCTCATCTGGTGTTACAGTGAAGAAGTTAAAATTGTATAGTGAGTGATCAGGATTTCTAACAGGCTGTGTGGCCTTGGAAAGTTACTTCTCTATATCTCAGAGTAAAAGAAATCAAGAGAGCATGAGAAGATAGAGCTTGAAAATATAGAATAATTATTTTGCAAATTCGATGGACTCTAGAAAGTAAATGAGAATGTTGTGAAGAAAATACATTGAGTTTGCTCTGCTTAAGTGAAAGATTATCAAATGTATAGTTGAATTTAATTAAATAAAAGCTATGAAAGCATTTCTAATTTAGTAAAAGTAGTGGGTGCAGTATATTTCACAAGTTTTGGATAATCATTTCTAAAGTTATTTCATGGACATATGAAAACTTGATGTAAATTAATTTCATTAAATGCATTATTTTTTGAGTGATGCTAGATTTGAAGTAAAGACCATATTATATTAACTCTATCTAAAATCTCTCAAATACATATTTATACTAAGAACTGCTTCAAGACAATAGTGAACCTTAGCAAAAACATTGTTGTTGCCCAAAAAGAGAAATACCACTCTCTTTCTCACTCACGTTCTCACTCATATGTGAGAGCTGAATCAAAATTAAAAGAAGGAAAAAATCCTATACAGAAATTGGGACATAATAAAAAGCTAAAGTCCACTTAGTGGAGAAGGGAAAATTTAGGGAACACAAAAGAAGGAGGGAGGGAGCTAGCAAAAGGAAGAAATGATGGGAGAAGAAAGAAGAAAGAGGAGGAGCAAGGAAGAGCAAGGAATGAGAGAGAGGGTGACTTCAAAGTAAATAGGCCAACTTTAATAATTCGAGAAATAATTATAATAATACCAATAATACCAAAGAATAGTAATAATACAAATGGGCTAGAAAATTCATGTAATATTACTGACAATGTAAAAAGATAGATCACTACAGAAAAAGTTTGGACCTTAAACATAATTGGGATCCAAGGATATATAGAAAAATATTCCCACAAAAAGAAATGCAAGTGGAAGAGAGGCCTTTGGTGGGGGGGGGGTAGGATGGGGGCAGGAAGTGCACAAGAGGGTAAGGGGACCTTATCTGTGCAAGATACAATGAAACACATATATGGAAATGTCACAGTGAAATGCATGTCAGAATGAAAAAAAAAGTTGTTTTTAGTTGCTGTCAAATGAGCAGAACAATGCACTACCCTACTGTGTCATGCACATGATCTTTTTAGTTTGAGCCAACTGTTGCAACCACTATATTTCTTCTCATTTTGAGTTGTGCTACATCTGCAAAAGGAGGTCCCAGGAGCTTTACTCCATTCTCATCATTAAGGTTGACTCTACTTTGAGGAGAAAACTCTTCCCCAGTTGTTTACTGAACACCTTCCAGCCTGGATGCTCATTTTCCAGCATTATAACTGACAGTGGTTCTCTGCTATTCATAGGGTTTTCAATGGCTAACTGTTTTGGGAATGGGCTGCAGGGTACTTGTTCCTAGTTTGTCTTAGTGTGGAAACTCAACTGAAACCTGCCTATCATGGGTGGACCTACTGGTATCTGAAGTACCACTGGCATAGATTTCAGTATCACAGCAACACACATGCTCCCTCCAGCAGGACAAACTGACAGATATGTGGGGAAGCAAAGATATAGGAAGCTTAAAATATAAGACAAATACTCTTCTTTTTTCCTTCAGTACTTGGGGCTTGAACCTAGACCTTTATGCATACTAGGCAACTGCTCTACCACTGCGCTATCCTCTTTTTTATTTCTCTTTTGATTCAGGATCTTACTAAGTTGTACAGGCTATCTTTGGCTTTGAACATTTTATCCTACCTCCTAGGCCTTCTGAGTTGCTGAGATTACAGCCATGTACCATGGTGTCCAGTTAGGACAAAAATACTCTTGTATATGGCTTATTGCACACCCAAAGCTAGTATCCATTCTTCATTTTTCTGGGAACTTCTCTGAATGGCTCTTATATTGTCAGTGTAGATCACTTCTTTCTATAATTCATATTCATCTGGATAAAACTCAAATTGTTGAGAAAGAAAAAGGGACAAGAACCCATTAAAATGGTGTTTTGTGTATTACTTTCATTAAATTGAGAAATATGAAGCAAAATTCACTGTGAGGTAGAGTAAGACATGAGACAAGATGACAAGAGCATATATTTACTTAGAAAGCACAAGATAAAATGCTTTCTCCTACCACAAAGTATATTCATTGTCCCTTATCTAGAAATGAAATACATGGACAGTTTTTGTTAAAACTTCATACATGTCTGTTGCCACTATTATAGCACTTCAATGGTTAATTTTATGTGTCATCTTGGCTAAGCTATGGTACCCAGATATTTGGCCAAAGACCAGTCTAGATGTTTCTATGAAAGTAGTTTTTAGATGTGATTAACATATAAATCAGTAATTTTCGAGTTAAGCAAATTACCCACTATAGTGTGGGTGATCCCTATCCAGTTAGATAAAGGCTTAAAAGAAAATGTTGAGATCCCTTGATGAAGAAGAGATTATGCCACTTGAATGCCATGGACTGAAGACCTGAAACATTTCTTCCCTGATTCTTCAAATGCCAGTCTGTTCTGCAGATTTCAACTTGCCATCTCCTACAATATTACATGAGCCAAATGCTTAAAGTAAATCTATGTACTCTCTCATCCACCCATCTATCCAACTATCCTATTGCCTATGTCTTTTTTTTTTTTTTCTGGAGAACCTTGACTAATACAAATCTATCAAAGTAACTCCTCACTAAAAATCTCAGAGTACTTAGTACTTATACCTTATACCCGGAAGCTAACTCTATCCTCTCTATAATGTTATAAACTTCCTAAGAACTGGGAGTTCTTTTTTTATTTCTGTATACTTTCTAGAGTCTGCAGCCATGCCACTCTGGCTGATCCCATCTTATCTCAGAATTTAAGCAGGGTTGGGCCTGGTTAGTCCTTGGATGGGAGGCCACCTGGGAATACCAGGTGATGCAAGCTAGGGAGAAGGACTTGGCAGCCCACCCCCAAAACAATCAGTCATGGAAAATCTGATGAATTAGCAGAGAAGCACTGACATAACGCTGGACAAGGCACAGTGTTGGGGTGGATTTCATTCTGTTGCGTATAGAGTCTCTATGAGTCAGACGCAACTGGATGGCACCTAATAACAACATCCTTTGCTGGGTTTAGATATTTTGTGAATACACTAAGTTTGACATTTTACTCTTTGAAATTATATATAGAATATTATAGAATATATACCCAGTAGAAAAGTGAAGGATTAAGCGTGATGCAGAAAAATAAGAAATAGAGTATTATGACTTTTAGCTCATAATTCTCATTTCAACAGTACATTGGCTCATCTAAGTTTTAGGGCCAATTATTGGAAATTGGTAATTTCAGGTAAATTTGATGAAAAAGTTTTTCAGATGTAGAATATCTTGTATATTTAAGGAATACAAATTCTCTGACATACAGAAAAGTGGACACTTTTTCATTATATGTAATTTGTATTCTTTAATTTTTCCCATATGCTGTCCATTTTACTGTCTTCTCCCCATTTATCAATTAATTCCAGTATGTATCTGAATGTTCCTATATATCCCAAGGTGCTGTCTAACTACAGTTTTCATTGTGAAGTTTTTAAATATTCCTTCTTGCTGAAAATATTTTTATTTTTTATTATTTTTATTTAAGTTTATCTATACCTCTCCTAAATTTTATTGATTCCCAATTTTTATGTGGATATTCATACCAAGAAGGTACCATTGTCCTCTTTGTAAACCAAATACAATGTAGATATAACCAAAACACTGAAAAAATATTTGCTGGACACCTTATTTGATGGATACCTATGCTGATATGTGCTATTAGCAAGCTACATTCGTAGAGATAAAAATACAGCCCAAAGGATTAACAGATGAATCTAGGATTCATGAATATTTTTTAACCTCTCTCAATATATTTCTGTATGACTTCAATACTTTAAGCAGCTGACACAACCTCTATGTTAATCTTTTGCCATTTGAGAAATAGAAAAACTCCCATTCCTTATCTCAAAATGTTTGTCATAGATGCTTTTGTACTTGTTCTGAGGGAATATTTTCTTTTCTTTTTAATTTTCTTTTTACATTTTCATATTTTATTTTATGTTCCATGTTCTATTTATATTTTAACACCAAATTGTATTAAGAAGATGATTTTGGATTTTCTTTTATTTCATGTTTTCTTTTTTATGCAGATGATTGTGAACTTTAAATAGGAACATAAATTATAAGAACATAGATCATATTCTAGAAATTACACTGTACAAAAGGGTAAACATGTAAAAATGGTACAGGCTTTAATAACCTTATCTTACTGAGGCATTTATTAAGGATTAGCAACTTAAAAGGGACTTGGAGTATTAGCCTCTGTGAGGCTTTGGGATGGATGGATTATCAAGATCTATGCTTTGCATCTTTCTCTTTTTGATATTAGATTGAGGGAACAATTGTGAGTAGAACACTTTTCACTTTTCATCTGTATTCTCTGATGAGGATAAAAATTGCCCCTGTAGAAATAAAAACTGTGAACAATTGTGAGTACTTTTAGAATTAAATATACTCAAGAAAGTCTTGGGCTGGGGATATATGTCAGTTATTGGGCACTTGCTTAACATGTCTAAGGTTCTGGTTTTGATCCTGAGCATGTGGGGAGTCAAATGGAATCCTGGAAACTTCTAAGAAGTATCTGCAGCTGCTTGCAAAATTCTTGTTGTTGTTAAGTGCTGTAGAGTTGCATTTACTCATAATGACCCTAGGTAAAACTGACAAAACACTACCCATCACTATGCCATACTCTGAACTATTGTCAGGGTTTCTCTGCTATTCATAGGGTTTTCAATGGCTGATTATTTTTGGGGAGTGGGTTACCAGGTCCTTCTCCCATGCCTACAGCACCCAGTGTTCCCAGGCAGTCTCCCATCCAAGTACTAACCAGGCCCAACCCTACTTAGCTTCCGAGATCTAATGGGATCAGATGCCAAAGTGGTAGGGCTGCAGACCCTTAAGTGGTATATATTTGCAGAAATATATATATATATATATATATATATATATATATATATATATACACACACACATATATATATTTGTACATATATAAATATATATATGTGTGTATGTGTGTGTATATATGTGTGTGTGTGTGTGTGTGTTGTTGTTGTTGTTTTTGTTAGATGCCGTTGAGTCAGTATCCGACTCATAGCGACCCTCATAGGGTTTTCAATGGCTGACTGTTTCAGGATTGCCTTGGGAGTGGATTGCCAGGTCCTTCTCCCAGTTTTGCGGTTCTGGGAATTGAACTCATATATATATATATATGGTAGGGCTGCAGGCCCTTAAGTGATATATATATATATATATATATGGTTATTGTTGTTGTTGTTGTTAGGTGCCGTCGAGTCGGTATCCGACTCATAGTGACCCTCACAAGGTTTTCAATGGCTGACTGTTTCGGGATTGCCTTGGGAGTGCATTGCCAGGTCCTTCTCCCATATATATATATATATATATATATATATATATATATATATATATACACACATATATGTATATATATATGTATACGTATATATATGCATACATATATATACATACACATACATATGTGTGTATATATGTATATATGTGTGTGTATATATGTGTGTGTCTGTCTATCTATCTATCTATCTATCTATCTATCTATCTATCCATATACAGAGTCTTGCTAAGTTGCTCATATTACCTGTGGCCTCAAAATTGCAAAGTACTATCCAGGTCTGACTCTATTTAGCTTTTGAGATGTAACAGGATCAGATGCCAAAGTGGTACGACTGCAGGCTGCAATTCTACCCCTAAATAAGTGGTTCTCAAATGCAACCTTTAATGTTCTGTTAACTAGGAACACTGCAGCTAAGTATACCTACTAAGTAGCATGTGCCAATGTTGGATATTTGCTAAATCATAATCTTAGCAGCATTTTAGGTATTTTTTGCTATTTATTCCCACAGTTCTGTCAAATAATGCTAACTAAATACTTTTGAGGAGATATACCATAGAATGAGTATGACATGCCACTGTATTTATGTTGTTGTTGTTGTTAGGTGCCGTCGAGTCGGTATCTGACTCATAGTGACCCTCATAGGGTTTTCAATGGCTGACTGTTTTGGGATAGTCTTGAGAGTGGATTGCCAGGCCCTTCTCTCATTTTTGTGGTGGTGGGAATTGAACTCGGGACCTCAGAGACTGCAGCGCAGAGCTTTACCAACTGAGCTAAATCCCAGCCCCACTCTATTTATACTTACTATTAAAATAAAAAAAAATGTGATTACCAAAGTTAGGCTCTGCACTCTTAACCATTTGTGTCAGGTGAAGAGGCTACTTGGATAAATCGTAATTGATCTTCCTCCAAAAACAGTTTATAAAAAAAGATATCTGACCTGAGAAAGAGGCTAGACTAGGGATTAATGATCACATTAGTCCAAGAAGGCTCAATGATGAGTTATATCAGTAATATATTATATGAAAGATCCATTAGCCCTATTAGATTCATACTCATATTATGTACCACTTCATTAATATTACTCAAGAAGATTATTAAGAACCTACAGCATAAATATACTTCATTGGTATGTATTATAGGATATATTTTGCAATTTCAGCTTGAGTGGCAAATAGTACATCAGTAACGTTGTGGCTATGAGACTTCTAAGGTGTGCATGTTTTCAAAAGTACTTTCTAACACACTTTGATTCTATGGCAGCTCATAATAAAATGATGACATGCAGCCTTGCAGTGGCTCAGTGTCCATTTTAGCTGATTATTAACTCTGTAATATGGGGAGAATACTGTTACCTTTCCATTACTCAGTAAGTGTATCTGAAAAATAAAGATGAGAGTAGTACATTTTTCACCAAGTTTCAGAAAGATTTAGTGACATGATAACATGCAAAACTCTTAAAATGTTGTTTGACATGTTATAATTGCTCAGCAGGTTTGTTTGTAATAGCTATAAAACGTTTAAAACCAGTGGATATAAATTAGAGTTAGTTTTTCAGAATAAATACACTGCAAAGACTTTTAGATAACCCACTTTGATATTTTATATTTATTTGTGATTTTTTTGTGACTGAAGCATGATGCAAATATCACAAAAAGTAATACATTTTATATTAAGATGATTTGACTTCATCTTTAATGGTCATATCCTGCATAAACATAAAACGTTGAAAGCAATTTACAAAGTAAAGAAAGTAAAGCCACCCTGGGCAGCAGAAATTACTGGAAATCTTGGATTTCACTTTATATGATTCACACAAATAGCTAAAAAGAAATGCGAAGACAATAGCATATATTTTTCTTCAAAAAGACTGATTTTATTTGATCTTAATTGCTACGTTGTTGTTAGGTGCCATGGAGTCGTTTTCCAACTCATAGCGACCCTACATACAATAGGTGAAACACTATTAGTGCGTCTCTGCTACTCTTAGGGTTTTAAATGGCTGATTGTTTTTTTTTTTTTTTTTTTTTTTGTGAGGGGGGAGTAGTAGGTTGCTGGATCCTTTTCCCAAGCCTACAGCACCTGGTGTTCCCAGGCAGTCTCTCATCCAAATACTAACCAGGCCCAACTCTGCCTAGCTTCAGAGATCTAATTGGATAGGAGGCCACAGTGGTAGGGCTGCAGGCCCTTAAGTGATATATTTACTTTCAGAAATCTATATATGTGTATACACACACACACACACACACACACACACACACACACACATATGGAGAGAGAGAGAGAGAGAGAGAGAGAGAGAGAGAGAGAGAGAGTCTTGCTAAGTTACTCATATTACCTCTGGCCTCAAAATTGCAAACTTCATTCCTCAACCTCCCTAGTATCTGAGATTAGAGATGTGTCCCATGGTGCCTGGCTATACTTGCTAGAAATTTACAATGTAAAAATATTCAAACTTCTGAGGAAAACACATAAATTAGTGGCTTTACTAATATATAATTACTGTTTTTTAGGAATACACAATAGATATCATTTTTGCCCAAACCTGGTTTGACAGTCGTTTAAAGTTCAATAGTACCATGAAAGTGCTTATGCTTAACAGCAATATGGTTGGAAAAATTTGGATTCCTGACACTTTCTTCAGAAACTCAAGAAAATCTGATGCACATTGGATAACAACTCCTAATCGTCTGTTGCGAATTTGGAATGATGGACGAGTTCTATATACTCTAAGGTAATATTGTTTTAAAAGAGTTGTTCTGGTTTATTTTCAATAATATTTGATTACTTCTAAATATTCTTTTCAAACTTGCAAAGCAAGTTGAAAACTTGAAAGGAGAGATCCTTTCATATGTTAAAATCCAAATTAGTGAAATAGTTTGATAATATTTCAAGCTCAGAGTTACTATCATACGAAAAAATCTAGAAGCAAAGAGGAAAACTATTTGATTTTCTACTTTAGAAACAGAATAGGATGTGGAATGAACATTATGTTTTTAACCTGTCATGCAAAGTATTGAGATTTAGGAGCACATCCTACCAGTTTTAATTTTGATTTCATCATATTCTGATTTCCATCAGGATAGTAAAACATCCCTAAGAAAGAATTGATGTGCAATGTTGATGTATAAGTTTCAAACTTAATTCATTTCCTTGAATATATCTGCTTATTAAGAATTATTTTTAATGGGAAGATGATCATGATAAACAGAGAAAAAGCACTATAGGTAAATATGCAAAGTCTTTTGATCTGGTATGTGTATCCGTGTGTGTGCACATATATGTTTATAGAGACCCTGAACTATGAATTTTTAAATGTAAGTTCAGAGATGTTATTGAAATGTATGTAGATGTGAAGTAGTTGGCTGGAGATGAAGATGTTAGAATTTTCATGCTCATTTATGAATATTATTATTATCATTTAAGACTGTGAGACTTCAGCATTATTACTGTATTCTAATATACCATACTGCATTATTGCAGGTCAAAAATCACATTTTTATATTAGGCAAGAAACTTTTAATGGTTAGAATTATTTCTCTTTACTTAATACTCATTTTTGCATCTAAATAGATTGACAATTAATGCAGAATGCTACCTTCAGCTTCATAACTTTCCTATGGATGAACATTCCTGTCCACTGGAATTTTCAAGCTGTAAGTGGTAAAATACATTAAAATTTTATTCTAAGGCTCACACCCTGTTTCTTTAAAAATATAAAATAAAAATAAGATGAAACACTATTTTCAGAAGTGTGGATTTTATTTAGCTTTCTTAGATAAAATAACAAATAATTCATTTGATTCTTATTTTTAAATCAAAAAGTGAAAATAAATGTGTACTGTTGTTAGGTGCTATATGTTTTATTAAATCATCTCTATGAGTTTTAATTTTATCCAAATGTCCTCTTATTCTGCATAAATAAAAGAGTATTGTAGATAGGATTGTGTTAGCATGTTTTACATAGTCAGGAACAACAGGAGCAAAAAGTTGATATTCATCTTCCTGGAGGCAACATTTACCTTTATTGTATTGGATTGTAAAATATGTTTAAAAAATTGGTTGAGTGAGAAGTATTTACTATATGAATAGCAAATATTTGAGACTTAATCTTTTGAGAAAGCCCCAAACTTATTTAATTAAAGGAAAAAAAGAATATAATGCAGAAAAATGGTTAGAGCTTAATTATTTGTAAATAAAACCTAGTATCTCTGTCCAAGAGCAGTTATATTTTTATTGCAACATTCATTTTATTAATTATATTTCATATTTACTAACACATTTATGCTCACATATTTTTATAAAAATATTTATCTAGATAATAATTAAATAAGTCTTAAAAACATGTAAAACAGCTACGTAAAGAGAATATATTGCCTATATTCATCAATTGACTAATTTTATTTTCCTTCTTTTAAAGTTTGATTTTTTTCAAAGATCACATTCTGGAACTTATTCTCAGTAGACTGTGATATAACTGTTCATTTCCAAGTGTTATCCCACTTCTTCACTTGCTAAATTCCCAAACATTCCATGTTGTCTTTCATTAATGACTTTATTTGATTATTTTAATGATTTTTGTCCCATTACAATATACTTATATATTAATGATCTCATACTTCACTTCTTTGATTTTCAATTTAAGTGCTCTAAGAGTATAACAGCCAGATCATAACAAACTATGCTGTAGGCTTAGGTATACTTAAGGAATAGTTGATATGTAAGTATTTGATGATATTGCAGTCATTGTACTCTCCTCTACTTGTTGTTAGGTGCCATAGAATCAGGTCCAACTTATAGCAATCTATGTACTACACAGCAAAACACTACCCAACACCATACCATGCACACATGCACATGATCTTTTCTATGCTTAAGTCCCAAGTTGTAGCCAATGTGTCAATCCATCTAATAGTGTGTCTTCCATTTTTTTTTTTCATGTTTGAGAGAGTGTTGGGTAAGCAAATAAGTAAATAAATAAATAAGAAGAAGACTCCCCTCTAGTGTCATTCTTAAATCTTGGTGTGCCACTACCTTGGCTTTGATGTCCATTATTGACCATTAACCTATCGTTGCAAATGTGATTGGGAGTCAATAGCATAAATATAATAATCATAGCTAACTGAACAATAATAATCAATACAAAGTATAGAAAAATATCATACTCAGAGCCCTAGAGAACAAGGTAGAAAAGATAGGAGAGACTACAGCTATTTTATTGTATTGCCAATAGGAAATCCTACACAATGATATACTATTTTGGAAATAATAAAGAGAATTAGTGAATTCTGCTTCTGTAATATGGTAGATCAATCCTTCTGTTGAAATAAGTAGAAACTCCATATGATTAAAATATTTCCCCAAAAATGAGTGCTAACAAATAGGAAGAAATTTGCAGCCACAAATATTTACATAAAAGTTGAAGCCATAAAGGTAGATTTATAGCCATTGTGACCTGAGGACATTTTTAATGTATGGTAACTTTATAGTTTGGTTTTGATAGTACTGTGGGGGTGGAAGGATAGTAGAACAAAATCCCTAACAAGGTATGGTGGTACATGCCTATAATCCTAGAACTTGGGAAGCTGAAGACTGAGGCAGGAGGATTATGAGTTCCTGGCCAGCCTGGGCTTCATAGTGAGACCCTTTCTCAAACACACACACACACACACACACACACACACACACACACATACACACAGACACACACACACACAGACACACACACACACACACAATCTCTACAGAAAGTTGACATACAAAAGGCTGGACACTTATGGGCACATGAAGAAGTGCATTTACCCCTCAGTCTGTTGAGGACTAAATAAAAAGTCACGTCTGAAATCTCATACCAGGATGAAATAACTTTTATATGATTATTCCTAAAACAATTCATACATATTTCTGTTAGTATTTTCTATATTTGTCTTACCTTATAATAACAAATGCAAATGGTCTACAGCCATACCACCCTGACATCCAATCTCATCAGATTTTAGAAGCTAAGCAGGGTTGGGCCTAGTTAGTACTTGAATGGCAGATGGCCAGGGAATACCAGGTGCTTGTATGTAGGGTAGGGAGAAGCAGCTGGAAGCCCACTCCCAAAACAATCAGCCATTGAAAACTTTATGGATAGCAGAGAAGCACTGACAGAGAAGCCAGGCATGGCACCGGGGTGGCGAATATTTTGTCTATTATACATAGGGTCTCTATGAGTCAGAACAGATTTAATGGCACCTAATAACAACAACATAATAAAAAATGAAAGAAGAGTATCCAAGAGTTAGTGTTTGGATATTGGTATTGCAAAAGGAACAGGTTTTGATCTTGCTAATTCATATATTTTTCATTTTAATTTTTCCTCTAGATGGGTACCCCAAAAATGAAATTGAGTATAAGTGGAAAAAGCCCTCTGTAGAAGTGGCTGATCCTAAATACTGGAGATTATATCAGTTTGCATTTGTAGGGTTACGGAACTCAACTGAAATCTCTCACACAATCTCTGGTAAGCAGAAAAAACAAATCAGTGAATGATACTAGCAGTGGTATCGAGAGTTAATTAGATTAGAATATATACTTTCATGTATGTTTGTACCTAAGATAAAACATTTTTTTTTCTTCCAGGGGATTATATTATCATGACGATTTTTTTTGACCTGAGCAGACGAATGGGATATTTCACTATTCAGACTTATATTCCATGCATTCTAACAGTTGTTCTTTCTTGGGTGTCTTTTTGGATCAATAAAGATGCAGTGCCTGCGAGAACATCACTGGGTATGATATGTAATATTATACTATAATATGTTGTTGCTGTTGTTAGGTGTCATCGAGTTTGTATCCGACTCATAGGGACCCTACATACAACAGGTGAAACACTATTGTCAGTGCTTCTCTGCTGTTCATAGGGTTTCCAATGGCAGATTGATTTTTGGGAGTGGGTTGCCGGGTCCGTCTCCCAAGCCTGCAGCACCTGGTGTTCCTTAGCGGTCTCCCATCCAAGTACTAACCAGGCCCCATCCTGCTTAGCTTCTGAGATCTGACTGGATCGGATGCCACAGGGCTACGGTTGCAGGACACTATAATATAGGATTGTCTAAAAACCCTTTTAAGTAATAAATTTATAGATTCAAATATAGAAATATCCCTGTAGACTACAACCAGGAAGAAGTGGACAGAAACTCTACTGCAATAGTATGCTGAAAAGAATGTATAGAAAACAAGTAGATCTAGGTGCCATGGCATACACTTGTAATCTCAGCTACATGAGAGGCTAGGCAGGAGGAACATGAGTTCGAGGCCAGAGGCAACCTACACAATGTAGCAAGCACTTACCTCAAATTAAAAAAAAAATTAAAAAGGGAGTCGGGGTGCACCTCAGTGATGGAATACTTGCTTTGCATGCACGAGGGCCAGAGTTCAACCCTTCAGTACTGAAAATAAAGTTGTAAGGAACTAGAAGTTTCAGAAAATTCATCATTTTTACACTAAAAGTGGTCAAAAGAAGCATAAATCCTCAAGAACTAATGCATGTAAGTTATACATAATCTCACAAACTCATTTTGCTTGTTATTTTTAGTCACTTTTCATCAAGAGAAGTGTTGTTTTAGCTATATAATTAATAATCACCATTTATTTACGGGTGCTTGTTTGGATGGCCTTGAAATCCCTTGTTCTGACAGTGCTGCAAATTAATAGTCAACTGTTTCAAGGGACAGGTAGCTGAAAAAAACAAGAAGCTCCCTAGCTTTCATAATATATGAACTGTGTAATTAATTTATGAATATTTGAAAGTTGTCTGTATAATAACATTGATTAAAATGTAATTTATAATTTATACTTGATAAAATAGATTTTTGGTCTCTTTGACAATATATTGCAATAATCAAATCATATAAGAAAGTGATAATTTTGTTTAAAAAGAAAGTGATAACTTACATGCACTATTGAGACACAAAGAAAACTTATTAACCTATTGATTCATTTTCAAGATCCATGTAAAATATGAATTATATTGGTGATAATTGTGTCTTAAAAATATAAAGACAATTGAGATAGTTGCTACTTTCAAAGGTAAATAGGTTTACTTGTTTTTTCTAGACTAGTTGGTAAATAATTCCATTTAATAAATATAGTGAAATGCAAATCACATTAAAAAAGATAGGACTAGAAGCCGAAGTACATAGCTCTATACTTGGAAATAGAGTTTTCTTGAAGTCTAATCATAGTTGTTGACATAGCTAATGTACAAAATCTACTCATATTTAAGTTTTATTTCTTTTAATTTTTTCATGTTCCAAGGTGAATGAATTTTTTTTTTTTTTTTTTTTTTGTAGTATGGGAGGTTGTACCCAGGGCCTCGAGCTTGCATGCTCTGCAAGTGCTGGACCACTGAGCTGCACTCCTAGCCCAATTTTTTTTTAACTTTTTGAGACAGAGTCTCGCTAAATTACGCAGACTGCCTCTGGTTTCGAACTTGAGATCCTCCTGCTTCTACCTCCCAAGTCACTGGGATTACAAGCATGTGCCACCACGCCTGGTTTAGGTGTATGAATTATTATGGTTTCGTTTTATGCTACTAAAAATGTAACTTGACCTTGGTACTTTATTTTTGTTCTCTTCATTTTTTTTCTTCCAAATAGAATTTGAATGGGTTATTTCTACTCCTGGATTTGTATACAGCTATAGGGTAGAATGTTATAAAAGAGAAAAGAAAATTATGAAATTGTGTTTTTGCACAAGTTCATGTTTTTTTTTTTTTTTTAGCGCTGGCATGTTAATTGTAAGTGTAAGCATAGTTAGGTTTATCCTGAAGAATATTTCTTATATTTGGAACCCTATGAAGTTGGAAAATAATGGGTTTTAAGTATACACACATATGTACACTCACATATCATTAAAGAACAACTTTCTGAGCTCCTTTCTTCAATTTTGCATTTTAACAAACATAAAGTGATCTCTGCAAAAGTGCAAGTGATATTAGTGCTGCATTGTTAACAGTAAAGGAAATTTATGAAATGTTCATGCTCTTGGTACATATTAATGGGGAAAATAGGTAATGTACAAATGTGAAAAGCATACAACATTTCAGTGAATGATAAAGGCTATGAAGAGAAAGCAAATTAAATGGCTAGAGAAGCATGAAGAATTTTGGCAGATATGATGTTTGCTGTGGATCATGTGCAGTCTAGTTAGATGTTTCTGTGACCTAATGAATGCTAAACTGGTGGGTATTTGCCAGAAGGTTAATTCAAGCGGGGGACCCACAAAGTTTTAAAGTGGAACCTTCCTGCCATGCCATTTGTGATATTCAGAAAGATGACAACAGTGGATAGAGCTGACTGAATAGTGGTAGAAAATGAGATTGGAGAAGTAGAGTAGGTAGTGGTTGGATCACGTAAGTCTTTGTGGGCTATTTATAAGACTTTGGATGTTATTGCCATGTGATGGGAGACTCGTGCATGATCTTGAGCAAGAGAAGTTGTTGAGGAAATAACAATGACATGTGAAGTGGGTTCTTACCATCTTTTTAAATATCCTGAGTGTTTTCTTATCATAGACTCAGATATTTTAATAATTGGAAATCCATTGTGTCCTTCTGAAGCTAGTCACTATGATGCTAATTACTAACCTGAAGAAATAAATGTCTGAAAGACATTCTGCTGTAGTTTTTTCCTTGTATTGTAAAAGACAAATATAATAGTGTTTTAATAAAGTTAATGCAATCATTGATATTAAATCAAAGTGTACACATTGACTTCAATTTTTCTTTTCATCACTGAGAGAGCACATGCTAAGCAAGTGCTCCACCATTGTGCTATACCCCCAGCTCCTTTTATTGTATTTTGGGAAAGGGTCTCCCTAAGTTGTGCAGGCTGCCTCTGGCCTTGAACATGGGATCCTCCTGCTGCAGCCTCCCCAGTAGCTGGGATTACAGCTGTGTGCCATGGTGCCTGGTCGACTTTAATATTTCATAAGCAGGAATAGGGTATGATTTGGGAAGCTAGGAATAGCTTTGAAATTCTACCTTTGTCTGATTATGCGAACATTGTAACTTAGTAAGTTCCCTCTAAAAGTGTAAGAGTTGAAGAAAAGGGGAAATTTCTATTTTTAAAAAGTATTTATTTAACATTTATTTTATATAAGACTTTAAGATATAGGTTTGGCTTCAAAATAAGTGAAGCAAAAACTGTCAGGAAAAATAAGAGAAATCTTCAATCATAATTGAACATGTGAATAGCCCTATCATTCACTGTTAAAACAAGTCAATTAAGATATGGAAAATATGAATGAAATTATGAGTCACTTGGCTTCATTGATGTTTATAGAATACCAGGCTGAAGTTCATAACGTGTAATATTTTCAAATGCACACAGAATTTCAGTGAAGATCTCAATAAAAATCAAAAGACCAAAAAATTTCAAATATATATTCTACCAATAATGAAAGTCATTAATAGTTAATAAAAATAATATAACTAGGCTGGGATTTAGCTCAGTGGGTAGAGCGCTGCGCTGAAGTCTCTGAGGTCCCGAGTTCAATTCCCAGCACTGAAAAAATCAGAGAAGGGCCTGGCAATCCACTCCCAAGGCAATCCTGAAACAGTCAGCCATTGAAAACCCTATGAGGGTTGCTATGAGTTGGATACCGACTCGAGGGCACCTAACAACAACAACAACATAACTTGTAATGGCTCAGGTATTTGAATATTAAAAAAATGATGTTTTAGATAAATTTTGTGTCAAATAAACAGAGAGTAAAAGTATTTCAAACTGAATTTTGTAAGCATTTAAGATACAAATACTTGTGAGCGGCACATAAGGGCAATTAAAAGGGCAATTATTGCTTTTAAATGCCAACATTAGGAAGGAGGGAAGATTTAAAATCAGTAACACAAGTACCCACTTTAATAATAAATAAATTAATTAAATAGTTTTTATATACACTTATTATAGGTCCCCAGCAAAATGTTACTAGTCCAGATTTTTAGATGAGATGCAAGGAGGAGTTATGAAATTTCCTAAAGATCACAGAGCAGATAGGTGGAGGTGTGAGAGACTGAGCCTAAATCTGCCTCCACAATTCCAAATCCTTCACAGAAATGTGTTTTTTTTTTTATCCTAAGAATCTGTGAAAGTGAAAAGGTAGTCATGTAAGAGGAATTGTTAGGACATGTTCTTGTGGACACATGGGAGGAAGCAATGGTTACTGCCTTTACCATATCAAAGACACTCTTCCCATAGTACTTTCTATTATTTTTTTAAACAAAGATCTTGTCATTCTATTGTTGTTGTTGTTCGGTGCCTCTGAGTCAGGTCCAACTCATAATGACCCTATGTACCAGTGAAGGAAACACTATCCATCACTGTGCCATGCCCTTCATTATTGGCAGTGATTCTCTGCATTTCATAGGGTTTTCAATGGCTGATTGCTTTGGGAGTGGGCTGCTGGGTCCATCTCCCAAGCCTACAGCATCCAGTATTCCCAGGGGATCTTTTATCCAAGGACTGACCTGGCCCAGCCCTGGTTAGCTTCTGAGATCAGACTGGATCAGATGCCAGGGTGGTATGGCTATAAACTATCATTCTATTAATGTTGGACAAATTAAGAAGGATTTAGCATAATACTTAGTACTTTAAGAGAGTAAACAATTCCATTCATAGAGCCATATTTGGTGAGATAAAGAAACAGAATTATGGAGGTTTAGGGAAGAAGAGATATAGGAGTGGATCTGCAACTTAAGTGATCTAAGACCAACAGTGCTCAGTACCACAAGAAGACCAATGAGTGAAGAGAAACAGACACTTCCAAGGGTGTACACCCAGGGGTGGGGCTCCTAGGCATATCACAATTACATGCTGAATTCTTAAAAATATTCATATGTACTCAGTGCTTTTGAAATATTCCATTGATAGAATTATGTATGTATTTACTTCAATTCTGAGAGCTCAAAAAGTTTAATTCAAATTATCATACAAAAAATGCCATTTTCGTTTTGATTAATTTTAACTGTGTATAGCAGAAAACCTCTAATCACTGTTGCTTTCACTGGGTTGAAATGTGTTTGTTTCTCCTGTGCAAGTCCAGAGATGTGTAGTCCAGTGTAATATTGATGCTAGGCAGGAAGAGAATGACGGGCTTCTGCAGCCATCTGCTTCCCCTGCACTGTTTGAGACATATGGATATCAATATGTCAGCTTCCTCTGAAACAAATGGCATTGTCTGTCATCAGTAACACAATTTACCAATTTGGCGAGCAGCTGCTTGCCATGTCCAGACCAGATGGGAGAGGGACCTCCTTTGAGACAAGAGTCCTCTTCTGTTAAAGAAAAACATCCTATTTTGCAACCTAAAGAAAGCCAATCTAAAGCCAAAAAGGAGGCAGATTTCAGATGCTTGGTGGAAAATCTCCCTATCTGCTTTGAAGCCTAGCCTTCTATTTCTAGGTTACAGATAAACCAACACTCTCCTTTTAGTAAATGATAAAAGTCCACAGTTTGCTCCTCAATGTGGTATCTTCTTGTTGATCAAAAGCTAAAAGGTAAACTGGCAATGTTGTTGTTGTTAGGTGCGGTCTAGTCGGTACCCAACTCACAGCGACCTTACATATATCAGGTGAAACACTATTGATAGAGCTTCTCTACTACTCATAGGGTTTTCCATCACTGATTGTTTTTTGGGAGTGGGTTTCCAGGTCCTTCTCCCAAAACTGACAATAGATAGCATTAATTATTCCTTTCTTGCCCAAAGCTTAAAGGTAAACTGATAATAAGTGCAACTGATTATCATTCATTTCTATCTCAGGCACATCCTGAGTCCAAGACCACAAAAAGCAGCTTTTAGCCCACTACAAAGTTAAAATTAATAATAATAAGATTAATCAGGAAGGCAATTCATGAATTTTGCACCCAGGATTCATGAGAGGATGAGTGGGTTGCTTCTAGGAACTGAATAAAATCTATCTGAAAAAAAGGCTTGGGACTGCTGGTCTTTCAGAGTATCTACCTTTTCTATCCAAGGTGCATGTCTTATTTTTACAATTAAAAACTTAGTTCCACTTGTTTCTGGTCCCTGCCTTTGTCTTTGTCTGGGTGACCATGAATCTTAGTTTGTGCTGTTCAAGGACAAGGTTTCTTTCCAGGTTTTACCCAGTTCTCTGATTATATGCTTGCATGTCTTCTGACTTCTAACAGAGAACGTATAACTTTCTGCACTTCTTCCATGTCCTCTCCCCACACACCAACCACAATTCCATGTTTATTTGCCCTGAGCTTCAGAGCACTCTCTCTCTCACTAAATCCAATCAATAGTCCTTGAGTTCCCTTCCTTGCTCATTTTAAAATTATTTTATCAAAGAGACCAAAGACTCTGAAGAGAGGACTCTCAGTCCCCTGGTGAATGTACGGCACACTGTAAGTTGAAAGGTTCAGGTTTCAGGCTCCTCTTATGTTCTGTTGTGTTGAGGTGTTCTGAATTTTCAGAGTCATCTAATTGTCTAAGAGGGTTACTGGTATTCTGGCTATTGTATCCCGACAGATCAATCAATAAGGAGAAAAGAAAGGCCACCCCCATTAGATTAATGCCATCTTTTAGAAGTTGCTCCCATTCAAGACTTAGGTATGGCTAGATCTTATCCTATGGTCATAGTCTGCTCTGCAAAGGGGGCAAATACGGTTGTTCTTCCAGGTGACACCATTCCAGCTACAAATAATGGTTATTTTATCAGTATAGGGGAAGGGAAGGGTGGGTATTAGAAGTCAATTTGCAGTCTGCAGTAATTTAAATGATTAAAATTCACATAGACACAAAGAGCTCATTGAACATAATGTAGCTATGGTTACCAGTAATTCTTTCTGTAAATCACTAGTAATCACATCCTTTTGTTTCCATTGTTTATTTCAACCGACAATATTGCCAAATCAGATTAATGAACAAAAGTGATATGTGAAATTGTTTCTTTTTTTCCCCCTCTTCACAGGTATCACTACAGTTTTGACCATGACAACGCTGAGTACAATTGCCAGGAAGTCTTTACCTAAGGTTTCTTACGTGACTGCGATGGATCTCTTTGTTTCTGTTTGCTTTATTTTTGTTTTTGCAGCCTTGATGGAATATGGAACCTTGCATTATTTTACTAGCAACAAAAAAGGAAAGACGACTAGAGACAGGAAGCTAAAAAATAAGGCCTCGGTATGTTAAAATCTCTTTGTCATAAAGTCCAATTTACTTGGAGATACTGTTTTGAATATTCCTATTATATTTTCTTAGGTAAATGGGGTGCTTGAGGGACTAAAACAAAAGATATGTGAAATTAAGATGACTACCTAAAACTGCCCAACAAGAAGAGAGTATTTGTATTGTCCCAATATTCTCTCTTGTCTTTCCCTCACAAAGAGGGATTTCTTATACTACATATTTTTCCATTCGTGGTATAGCCCTTGTACCTAAAACATTATTTAAGATTTCTATTTGATTTTTATTTTTGTATTAGGATTTGGATTTCTAACAATGAGTGGCACTCACAATTAACTTACGTTTAGAGATTAAGATTTGCTTTTAATGTGAAAACCCAGCTCTATTAGAAAGTCATTGCTATTAAGTTCTTCTCTGTCCTATGAATTTGTATTCCCTTACTCCCTCTTCCCAATCATACAGTGTCCACCTTAACTTATATATTACAGCAATTTATATATTAAAATTGATTTTAATGATTGTAATATACTTAAGTTATTGGATGATTGACTGTAATTTCTTCTTACAATAGCAATTATAACAAACTGAAAGTAATATCTAAAATTTATAGAGTGTTCTGGGCACTCCTTTGAGCATTTTATATGCATGATTTCATTCATGCTCTGATTTTGTTTAGTGAATTGAAGAAGGATGGCTTAGTAGGTGAAGGAACCAAGAATCATATCCAGGTCATTTCTGGTGAAAGAACTCAAGCTTGTTACACTTCATTTTTATTTACCTCTTCTCATAACTCTCAGAAAAATTGATTTTATTTCTCCAAAATTAAACAAAAGATTCTTAACTTCTGATTCATGCTGGGATTTAGCTCAGTTGTTAGAGTGCCACTCTGCAGTCTCTGATGTTCCAGGTTCTATTCCCAGCACTGCAACAATAGGATAAAGACATGGCAATCCACTCCAAGGCAATCCCAAAAAATAGTCAGCCATTGAAAACCCTATGAGTTGCTATGAGTCAGACAGGACTCAACTCCAGGACACCTATCAACTTATCAAACATTAACTTCTGATTCAAGTAAATATTTTCAAAGCAGATCCCTTCCAAATACTCAAGTAAATGAGAGCAGTTATAAAGGAACTATGTTGATGCAGAGCAATGTCACATACCTGTAATCCAAGCGATTTGGGAGGCAGAGGCAGGAGGATTGCAGTTTTGAGGCCAGTGGCAGCCTGCACAACTTAGATGGTGACTCAAGCTAAAAAATAAAAAAGAGGTAGGCATGGCGGCTCACCCCTGTAATCCCAGGGACTCAGGAGGTGGAGCCAGGAGGATCAAAGGTTTGAGGCCAGAGGCAGCCTAGGTAATGTCAAGAGGCCCTGTCTTAAGATAAAAAATTAGAGAAAGGCTGAGCTGAGGGTAAAGTTCAGGGGTAGACTGCTTGCAAAGGTAGCACAATGCCCTGGGTTCTATCCCCATGTACTGCAAACTAACTAACTAACTAAATAAATACTAAAAAAGTGCTGAGGGGGCAACTCAGTGGTAGAGAGCTTGCAAAGTATACACAGGGAAGGCTCTGGGTTCAATATCTCCGTACAAGGTTAAGAAAAAAATAAACACTTATGCATGGGTGGCAAGCTTGGAAGCTTTATACAAGGAAGCATTGAGGTTTCCATGCTACTAACTTTGTAAATTTTAGGTTCAATGCTTCCCCCTGCTCCTTTTATCATTAGCTTCTTTATAACATTTTGCCATACTTTTGAATTATAGTTTACTTTTCATGTTATATCTCAAGGAACTATTTGCTTGCAGTTGTGCTTTTGGAGTCCTACAACATTAGAATATTACATTGCTGACAGCACAAATTTGATAACAAGCATCGTATAATTAACCTGTCTCAAGATGACATAATTTCAAATGCTTCCTCATGGCACATAGTATGTTCCTCCAATGGACAAACTATCAAAGGGCAATGATTGCTAAACTTAAGAAAATTGAAAAAATTTCTACTGTTTTCCTATAATCATAATTATGCATCCTCTCTAGATTTTCCATTTCATCATTCTTACTCATCCATCTTAAAACTTAAACTTCTGTTTTAGTTATTGCTTTCAATTTTTTTTTTACTTCCAGATATTTTTATTGGGAAATAAAAACAACCAAAATTAATAGCCAGGCCATGTACAATGTTACAAGGATTTTCTAATTTCACTCTAATAATATATAGTGTAGGCACTATTATTTTATCTAAGCACAGATAACCAACAAATAGCTAATGTGGGACAGCAACTAGTTAGTTTGATTCCAGATCGCACACTCTTGGCTATAGCTCTGTGTAGCCTGTGTACTCAGGAAAGCTGAAACATGGAATGCAAATTTTAAAATTATAATGTTTTTCCATCAGTTATTCATCAAATATATATTAAAGACTTCCATATTCTAGGCATTATTCTAAAATAGTTATTTAAGGAACAACAACAACAAAAATGTATGTTGAGTCTTCATTTAGCTTTAAGCCCAGGATGGAAAATACTGAAGATGGAAAAATAATAAATAAAAATTAGGTTATAGCTTTGAAGCACTGAACAACAAATGGTAATAGTTCAACTGAGTACTCACTATCTGGGTGACAAGAGTATTTTTATAGACACCCCAAACAAAGTTCTTGTCTTTTATCTTCATTTAATTCTGAGCTTTATGAGCCTTTTCAGTACTAAATGGCACTTTGAAAAATTGGGATGAGTAATCAAATTTGACTTCTTATGTGGTTCAATTGCTCAGCCATATGGTATTGTTAATCAGGTAAATCAGAATCTACTTTTGTGAAGAACTGAGAGCTTTGTATGCTGTTGTCTCACGCTTTCCATTTGAGGACCTTGTGGAACCCACATTTTCCTTCTCTTCTATCCAGGGTATCATGTGCACCCTAGGCTCAGAGATCCTGCAGTGTTTTGTCCGTATAATTGGTTTAATTGTTTGTGGTTTGATCCTCTTTTTTCAATGTATCTTTCTTTTTCTCCTTCCTTCCATCTCCCCATTTTCATGAAGAGGGTCACAGTTTTGAATAGTTTAAGATCCATCCTTTTCCTATATTTTCATCTCAAATATTTATGTCAATATTCAGGCCAAAACCAATGACCTTGACTAGATTCACTGAAAAGTCAACATATCTGATGTTAAGCAAAAATAAAATCCATTTCTACCATTTCTTCACCTGCTTAACTAGAGATCCTAGAATGCCTTGATTTATTTTCTTTAGGTAAAAATGATACATTTGAACACAAAAGATTTTTAGCTACAATGAAACTGTTAAGAAAAACACAAATTTATAAGCATGCATTGTACCTTCTTCTCCACATTAAATATTTGTCTTTATTTCTTTCCCTTCCTTCCTTCCTGCCTGCCTGCCTTCTTCCTCTCTTCCCTTTTCTTTTTCTTTATTATGACCATCAATGATATTTGACTTGCTCCATATTTGTACCTGTATTTTTTTCTTTATCATCACTTGTTATGAATATGATTTAGGTGTAGTTGTGTCAACATTTACTTCCAAGAAAATCTGAGATGTCAAGTTAACTGTGTTAGACTATGGAATCAAGACTTTATGTGGAAATGGTAAAGGTTACAGAGATGCAGAAATAATAATCCAATCATTGCCAACCTTGAGTAGTTCATGTTGAAACTTGACCACTCAGCCAATAGGCTATCAGAAGCCTCAGAAAATCATGTGATATGTTAGTTTTAGACTGTCAATTTGGTTAAAATGTAAAATTATAAAAATTTACCAACCATGGACAAGATACTTTGGACAAAAAGAAGTCAAATGTGTTCTCTACTTTCAGGGATCTTTAAGTCTAGCTATGGAAAAATAGATTAGAAATGCAGGCATAATACAATAAAGTACAATATAATAGACTAGTATAATAATCCAAAGTAATAAAAGAGGTGATGAGAGAACAATTAGATGAGTGATATCTTATACTTTCTCAGAAGTGGAATATTTCTCCACAAAATGAGTGCAAATGAGATATGTTTTATATTTTAAGAGAGCATAAGTGATATATTTTATATTTTAAGACAGTATTAAACATTTAAGAGAGCAGATATGCTGAATTTTCTGAGAGGCTATTTCCTTACATCTTATTGAAATGGACAGTTACCACAAAACTCAGCCTGTGTGGCCCATCTTTAGCATCAGTGGCAGGCTTGAGACACCAGAAATATGGTCTGTGAAACATTGATTTAATAGGCACATGATGTTGACAAGAGGTTTATGTCCATGTGGGTCACAGTGGAATGGAAGTTTCCTCTTCTTTCAAGTGCAAATAATTCATTCAGAAAGCATGTAAACTAATTCTTTCAAAGGAAGTTTGTCAGAGAATATTTCATTCAAAATGTGACATCATTGAAATAGTTCTTTGAAGAATTAGTTGCAGCTTACAGAAGAATAAATTAAGGAATATATATATATATATATATATATATATATATATATATATATATTTATATATATTTGTTTTTTCTGGTACTGGGGGTTGAACCCAGGGCCTCACGCTTGTATGCTTTGCAAGTGCTGGACCACTGAGCTGCACCCTCAGCCCATTGTTTTTACTTTTTGGGACAAGGTCTCGCTAAATTACGCAGACTGCCTCTGGTCTGAAATTTGCGATCCTCCTTCCTCCCCCACCTGAGCCCCTCCCCCTCCTGAGCCGCTGGGATTATAGGGATGTGCCACTGCACTGGGCAAAGATAATATTTAAGGCAGAGTAGAGGTGTACTGGCAAAGTGTCCAGGAGTGTTTCCTTTTGTTGTACATTGGGTCCCTATGAGTCATACCCAACTCAAGGGCACCTAACAACAACAACAACAACAACAACAACAACAACAACAGAGGTGTACTGAGGGGTGGGGTATAGTTCAGTTGGTACAGCACTGCTCTGCGTTCTGTTAGGCCCTTGGTTAGATCCCCAGCACTGCAAAAATGGGAGAAGGATGATCCATTCCTGAAACAATGAGCCATTGAAAACACTATGAGGATTGCAATGAGTCAGGCCTGACTTGAGGGAACCTAACAACAACAATAATATAATATCCTTGGTCCAAACTTTCAGAATTAGTGACATTTTAACCTTTTCTGGTTTTACTTTCCTTTGATGATTATTTTCATTTTATTTCTAATTCTTGGTGTACCAAATTTCAAGGAATCAAAGACAGGGAAAGATAAAAGAAAAATTAGCTCTTTGGTATAAAATAAAAATTAGCTCTCCTATTCTCTCTTTGGGGCTGGGATTTAGCTCAGTGGGTAGAGGGCTGCGCTGCAGTCTCTGAGGCCCCGAGTTCAATTCCCAGCACTGCAAAAATGGGAGAAGGGCCTGGCAATCCACTCCCAAGGCAATCCCGAAGCACTCAGCCATTGAAAACCCTATGAGGGGCACTATGAGTCCGATACCAACTCCACGGCACCTAACAACAACAACAATTCTCTCTTTGCCTGCAGCTGTAGCCCTGTGGCTACAGCTACCCCATCAGATCTCAGAAGCTAAGCAGGGTCGGGCCTGGTTAGTACCTGGGTGGGAGATTGCCTGGGAACACCAGAAGCTGTAGGCTTGGGAGAAGGACCTAGCAACCCCCTCCCAAAAATCAATCTGCCATTGAAAACCCTATGAACAGCAGAGAAGCACTGACAATAGTGTTTCCCCTGTTGTACAGAGGATTGCTATGAGTCGGATACAGACTTGATGGCACCTAACAACAACAACAACAATTCTCTCAAAATTTTACCTTATTATTAGTAGTTATTATATTGGTTAATTTATTTTATTTTTTATTTTTGCAGTAGTGGGGGTTGAACCCAGGGTCTTGCACCTGCATGCTTTGCAAGTACTGGAACACTGAAATGCCCCCCAAACCCATTTTTTAACTTTTTGAAACAGAGTCTCACTAAATTACACAGGCCGCTCTGGTCTCCAATTTATGATCCTCCTGCCTCTGCCTCCCTAGCCGCTGGGATTATAGGTGTGCACCACGGGGCCCTGCTATATTGGTTAATTTAAACATTTAAATTTCAAGTTCATTATTATGACAATTTTTTTCTTCTTTTGTGGAATTTTGATACAGAGTTTCACTGTGAATCCCAGGCTGGCCTCAAACTCTCCACCCTCTTGCTACAGTCTCCTGAGTGCTGGAATTCAGATGTGTGCTATTATGCTCTGCTTTTGTGACTCACTTTTTATTTTTTTCAAGTGCTTGGGGGTGGAACTCAGGGCCTCACATATATGTTGCAAGCACTCTACCACTGAGCTCCTCCTCTAGCCCATTTTTAATTTTTTTTTAATTTTGAGACAGGGTCCCACTAAGTTACACAGGCTGCCTCTGGCCTCAAACTTGCAATCCTCCCGGCTCCCTCTCCCAAGTTGTTGGGGTTACAGGCAAAAGCCAGTATTGCTTAGCTTTCGTGACCAATTCTAATGGAAATCTGATTCTTATTATTTCTAAGTAAATCTTTTAATCATCTGAAATTTTTTCATCATATTTCTCATAGTATAAAAAATTTTCTTAGTGATCAGTATATTTTCAGTTTTTTGACCTTGTTACATAGTATTTCTGTCTTTTACTCCTGGTAATTTTCTTTTTAATCAAGGTATTTTCTTCTCTACAATATCATTGAGCTGGAGTTTAGCTCAGTTGGTAGAATCCTGTACCATTCTCTCTGACGACCCAGGTTTGATCCCCAGTGCTGCAAAAAATGGGAAAAAGATGTTGCAATCCACTCCTTTAAGCAATCTGGAAAAACAATTAGCTATTGAAAACCCTATGAGGATCATTATGAATTGGACAGGACTCAATGGCACCTAACAACAGCAACAAAATATCAGTAATTTCCTCAAGATTTTATTTTAAAACATTTAGATTTTACATTTTTATAATAACTTTGATTTCTGAGAAGTCTTATTTTCTAAATCTCTCATTTTCCTTAAATGGATGGATTATCTTCTTAGGTACTTTGGAGTGGACTAATTATGAGGATTAATGTTCTCTTCTTCCCTGAATCTTTGCTTTTCTTTCTTTTTTTTTTTCCCATTGGTTTACTTAAAAATTCTCAGTGTTTGCTCACCAATAGGCCCTGCAAATATGGCATGTAATTTTTGACTTTATGATGTGCTAGATTTCATTTCCATGTGTGTGTTTGTGGAATATGACATGTCATTGCTCCCAAATATGCACACATACTCTCCAAATGATAAATATTAGGACATTGAAGAAATTAGTAAGATATTCTAACACTAACATCAGGAGTCCTAATCTTCCCTGAGGTGGTAAGAGGTTACTTTTATTATTCTATGAGAAGTTATGAGCAGAGAGTAGTGATGCATGCCTGTAATCCCAACACTCAGGAGGCTGAAGCAAGAAAAAGTTAGAGTCCTAGCAAAGAACAGACAATCACCTATCAGTATGCAACTTCTCGGTATGCATGGTAGATGAGCTGGAGTTCAAAGCAGGGGGACCTATCTGGAAATAGGCATGTGAGTAACACCATGCTCCATTCTATTCATCATTCCTGTTCTTCCCTCCTTAGAGTGAGCATCTCTGGAGCTTGGATGGGAAAACAAGCTTCCATAGTCGTAGGCCTATTTTCTCAATCTTTCTGACTTGTGTTCTCCTTGGATACACTTTATCTACTGACATATTTCTCTCTAGTCTGACTTCCAGAAATTCACATAAATTCTAACATGCAGATTGGCAACTCCTAATCAACAATATCCACTTCCTGTTTCTTCCTGGATGGATTCTTTTGTCTTTTTGTGTTTGTTTTTTGTTTATCTGTTTATATTTCTACAGTACTGAGGCTGATCTCAGGGCCTCACACATGCTAGGCAAGCACTGTACCACAGAGCTGGACCTCAACCCCTTTTCATTTATTTTTATTTTGAAACAAATTCTCACTAAGTTGCATGGGTTGCCTTTGGCCTCAAACTCATTATCTTCCTACCTTGGCTTCCTGAGTCTCTGAGATTACAGGCATAAACCATACTGCCTGGCATCTTCTTTATTTTTAATACTGAGGTGGATTTTATGAGTTTTGAAAACTTTGATATTTAAACAAGATATTATAAAAAGATGAAGAAAAACAATGTAGTTATCTTACAGTTCTCTGTGTAACAATTTGAATAGGAAATTAATAATTGTAAGATTAATCAGTATTTCATATTAATAAAATCACTTAATGCTTGTTACTTATATTACTAATTTTTAATAACACTGATATTGTTTCTGTTGTTGTTGTTTGGTGCCGTCAAGTCGTATCCAACTCATAGCGACCCTTATAGGGTTTTCAATGGCTGATTGTTTTGGGATTGCCTTGGGAGTGGATTGCCGCGTCCTTTTCCCATTTTTGCGGTGCTGGGAATCGAACTCGGGATCTCAGAGACTGCAGAGCGGTGCTCTACCAACTGAGCTAAATCCCAGCCCAATACTGATATTAGACAATAGTATAAATAATGATATAAGTGTATACTTATATAAATACAATTTATATGTAAATGTTGATTTATTTACTATTTACTATTTATTTGACATTAGTATCTCTTTGTGCTTAAAATATATGTTACACATATAATTATAATACTAATATATAATATGTTTTTTAATATATAACTAGATAAATGTATGGGCTGGAATTTAGCTCAGTTGGTAGAACGCTGCACTGCAGTCTCTAAGTTCTACTCCCAGAACTGCAAAAATGGGAGAAGGACCTGGCAATCTACTCCAAAGGCAATCCTGAAACAGTCAGCCACTGAAAACCCTATGAGGGTCGCTATGAGTCAGATACTGACTCGACAGCATACAACAACAACAACAGATATATGTATGGGAGAAGGACTCAGCAACCCATTCCCAAAAATCAGTCTGTCATTGAAAACCCTGTGAATAATAGAGAAGCACTGGCAAAATGTTTCACCTGTTGAACACAGGGTCGCTATGAGTCAGATGCTAACTCGATGGCACCTAACAACAACAACAGATATATGTGTATTTAATAGTGAAAATGGGATTGATTTTTCAAAATGATAAGTTTGTACTCTTAATGACTTTTTGAAATGATAAAAAATGATAAAAAACTATACCATTATAGCAAAAGAATATTTTATTCAATTGTGCTGTTTCTTTTTGTATTACTTTAAATGATTTATTTTTTACTTTTTCAATATTTGCTGCTTTAGAGGGCAGCCAGAGTACTGCAGATGCTCTTCAAATAAAATAGTTCCCGAATGTACATATTCCCATTATTCATTCAATGGATTCCTAGGTAGAAGTCCGTGTGTCAACAACATTTTATTTTATTGATACTTTTGTTATTTTTCTTGGCGTAAACAAGGTCTGTTCATTTTCATTGAAATAGTTTCACTATTTCATTCACTACCCATTGAAGTGCCCGCAGCCATAATGCTGTGGCATCCAATCCCGTCAGATCTCACAAGCTAAGCAGGGACAGTCCTGGTTAGTACTTGGACGAGAGACCGCCTGGGAACACCATGTGCTGCAGCCTTGGGAGACGGATCCGGCAACCCACTCCGAAAAAACAATCCGCCGTTGAAAACCCTATGAACAGCAGAGAAACACTGGCAATAGTGTTTCACCTGTTGTACATAGGGTCGGTATGAGTCGGACATTGACTCCAAGGCACCTAACAACCACCACCCACTGAAGTAGTTTCTTCTCACTTTATGAATTTGTTTAATGAGGTGGAAGGAAGGAAGGGGTAGCATAAAAATTTAAAATTACTAATTACCAGAGATTAGTCCACTTTTAAAATGAACTACATGCAATTTTCTCCATTTTTGTGCACTATGTTTAGTTTGGGGCTGGGATTTAGCTCAGTTGGTAGAGCGCTGCGCAGCGGTCTCTGAGGTCCGGAGTTGAATTCCCAGCACCACAAAAATGGGAGGAGGGTTTGGCAATCCACTCCCAAGGCAATCCTGAAACAGTCAGCCATTGAAAACCCTATTGAGGGTTGCTATGAGTCGGATACCGACTCGATGGCACCTAACAACAACAACAACAACATGTTTAGTTTTCCTTCTCATGCACAACTGATATCTTCTGGCAAGCTGTCTTTACATTTAATGCAGCACTGAATGACATAAACCATATTTTCTGCCATATAACTTTCAAATTGCCACCTAAACAAACTTGTATTTTAATCATTTTTCACCTGATTAGTATATGAAAATATAGCATTTAAGTATTAAATGATGAAAAGGTGAGTATCAACTTGTCTCTTCTTTTACATAAATTTAGTGCTTCACTAAAACTTAGGAGTCTTGTCAAGTATCCTGAAGTGTCATGTTCAAAAGATCTGTCATTAACATTTGATAAAACACCAATATTTCTTCTGCTTTTCATGATATATCTAGGCACGCATAGCCATGAATTATTTGTGTTTAGAGCATTGTTCCTTATATCCAAGCTATATATTTTATTTCTAATATGGATATTGTGGCTTGAATCTTGCTTTTATCTTTAAAGTATCAGTACATGTGATTATTGCTTATTTTTGCATCTACTGAAGTTTTAAATATTTATTGGCTCAGTTTGTGTTTCTTTTTAGAAATAAAATAAGTTCAATGTGGGTGTGAATTTTAAGATATTTTTATTTTTTGTGTTTTATTTTTAAAATCTTTTCAATAACATATTTAATTTTCATAGTTGCAATATACATTTTTCCAAAAGTTAGTATGAAAAAATTGATAAACATTTACATTAGAAAGAATTGTTGTTGTTGTTAGGTGCCATTGAGTCCTGTCCGACTCATTGTGACCCTCATAGGATTTTCAGTGGCTGATTGTTTCAGGATTGTTTTTGAGAGTGGATTGCCACATCCTTTTCCCGTTTTTATTGTGCTGGGGATTGAACTTGGGTCCTCAGAGAGTGCAGAGCAGACTCTCAACCAACTGAGCTAAATCCTAGCCTCCTAGAAAGAATTGAGATCAAGTTAAAATCATTTTTATAAGCTCAGTATTGGATCTAGTGGTTAGATAATAAAACCATTGTAAATTGTAAGATTTATAGTTTAGATAACCCCTGAGATATGCAAAAGTTCTGAAGGATGAAGAACTTTTAGTAAATTTTAGTAAAGTTTTTAGTTTTAGTAAAAGTTTTAGTAGTTTTAGTAAAAACTGTAATCTTCATGCATATTTTACTTGCCATTTTATTTAATGATTTATTAATGTTGATCCAGTAATATTTCTGGTAAAGTCCAAGTTTTTTTTTGCTGTTGTCATTATTATTATTGTGTATATGTTTGCTTTATCACATATTTTATAGTCAATTGGGACATATCATGTCAGGAATCAGCAATGACAATATTAGTAAAAACAACAATAAGTATTACCTACTGGCAGCTCAATACTTGTGTGCTCCTCATTTAATCATCAAACTGTAACAGTATTACTGTGAATTTTATGCAGCATACTCTCAGAGGCAAGCAATAGTCAGATTTCCCATTCAGGTTTTATACAGCCATACTCAGCAAGGATAGAAATTCAGCCAATGCTTGTCTGACTCTTCAAGTGTCTTAATGATCTCTAGCATTCTGGCCTTGCCTGATTTATGATATTCTTAAAAATTCTTTTTATCATTGGAGTAGCATTCAGAACCTATGTCATAAAAGTTAATTTGATATGTGTCCCACACAATCCTGATAATAGTAACAGCCATTATTACCAGGCAAGATGGAGCCCTGATCATTCTATAAACATTATGAAATTTACTTATTAGAGCTGTCACAAAAATTAAGTGCCAATATAATTCCATTTATGAACATAGCTACACTAGTAGAACAAGCAGTATTTTGAATACCATTCATTCCCAAATGTGAATTTTTAACTCTTTTATGTCCTGTCTCACAAATAGTGTTTTGTACTTATTCACTACTACAAAACTGATATTTTTCTGTCCATTCACAACTTCTCAAGCCTTTCAGATGATCAGCATGTCTTCTTTGTTATTTATTCCTGTTATTACTAAGATAGCATGACATACAAGAGCAAACTAATAATTGTTTTGGTGTATAATATCATAGACATATAGAGTTTATTCTCATTTGAGACTTAGATTCTTGATTGATGTTGATGTACCATTTTGCTAAAGGTATTATATTTTTATTTTATCACATATTGTTTTTTTCATGTATTCTTCAGAATGTAAGTGATGTTTTGTGTTACAAAGTAAATTATAATCTAAAAATACATTAGAATTGAAAATACTTGATTTTTAGATGTCAAGATTATTTTTATTGCATATCTGTCTCCACTGTTTGCCTGGAGGGAACAAATTAATCTTTCTTTATGCTACTTTTTTGACGCAAAAATTCACTTATCATGTACTCAGGTATCCCCTGGTCTCCATGCTGGATCCACTCTGATTCCGATGAACAGCATCTCTGTGCCTCAGGGTGAAGATGATTATGGGTACCAGTGTTTGGAGGGCAAAGACTGTGCTAGCTTCTTCTGCTGCTTTGAAGACTGCAGAACAGGATCCTGGAGGGAAGGACGGATACACATACGTATTGCCAAAATTGACTCCTACTCTAGAATATTTTTCCCAACAGCTTTTGCCCTTTTCAATCTGGTTTACTGGGTTGGCTATCTTTACTTATAAGTTCCATTACTAGCCAAAAATCATAAGAAATCTGACTAAATCCTATATAATCCAAGGTACTTCAGTAAAACAAAATTTAAATTTAAGATGTGGGGAATCCAATGGTTAAAATCTGAATAGTATTTTAAATATTTTAAGGCTTTCCTAGGTAAAGAAAATAGCAGCTTTCAGATTAATTTACCTAAATTGGCATGAAAATGATTAGTTGTCAAGTCTAGCACTGTAAAATAATGTTACATATTTTTACTTTTCTTTATTTTACTTATTACTATTAGGAATTTGAATTCATGAGTACTGTAACACACATTTTAAAGATAAAATAACTTCAATACAGATTTTATTTAAACATAATATTGCTTATGAAATACCAATACCTAATATTTACATAATTATTTTTTTCTTAGAAAAGTTAACTTGATTTTTTTTTGTTATTGCTTTCTATTTTTCTGCCCCTCTTGGACAACAGTTTACGAAAACATAAAGTCCTGATTTCCTGGGATTTATTTCCAATATATCTTACTCATA
>VMDO01013105.1:0-16968 GCA_007922755.1 Pedetes capensis | reverse complement strand
TCACTGAAGTCTTTTGTTTTAAATACAAGGTGAAAAACATCAGGAAAAATATTACATTTAACCATTTTATTTTCTGCCTCATAGCATTTCTGAAGTATAAACAGGTTAATAAATTAAAATTGACTTAATACTGATATTTAATGTACAGAGAAATGACCATTTTTAAATATGCTGCAAGAATGTTAACAGTTCTTAAGCTAACAAAAATATTAGGGAAGAATGCTTGTATTAACTGTGTGGTTAAAGAATTGAATGGCAAATTAAGCGGCAAGCCATCTTGAGAATATGGTCTTAAATATGTGCTATTAACATTTTTTAGACCAGATGTTTGGGAAACAGTTTTAGGCCTATGTCACATACTGTCTGTTCCACCTCCTGATTTCTAGACTAGTTTTATAATTATATTATAAATTGTTATTATAATCTTTCTTCTAAAAAATGGAGGAAATCTCAAAAATCATGCTAAACGTGGAGTTTTGTCAGAAGTATCTTTCATGAACATGAGTATGGAAGCTCTCTGAATTCCTATCCATTTGAGCACAAAAAGTCCAAATAAAGTCTTACTATAGGTAAAGCTGGTTTGTTAATACTTGGGGAAATGTCTCTTTTGTTAAGAGTAGAGTTAAATTTAGGCTTCAATGATTATAAACCTGTAAGTGGTTTGACATATCAATTGTTTATAAGAACTCCAGAATCATTTACAATTACCTAATTATATAACAAATTATTAGGATCAGCTTATAGATAAACTGTAGAAATTGTTTCCACTGCCCAAAGCAATTATCAGTATGAAGAGTTTTATGATCAAGACCGATCTTAAAGTTTGAAGGAGAAATTATTGTGCTTGTATTTGACACTCTAGCTTTTATTATGATAATTCCTCCACATGATCAATGAATACCTGGATAATGTCTGATGTGGTTATTCTCGTGTTCTTGGAATATATAGGATATTTTTCTTTCTAATATATTTTACCATGTATTCCCAGGTACGTCTAAATTATTTTCCACCTTGTTTAAAATCTTCTGAAAAAATAAGCAGGATTTGAATATCTGCTAACATCACATTTTTTTGAGAGACAGATTAAAATTTGGCAACATATATATTCATTTACAGATGACTCATGCATTCATGATTACAACATTAAATATTGGTGGATGGTCTTAAGATGAACATTCATTTAGGGATAAATGAAAAATGAAGTATCCATGAAAAATAAATTATTTTATCTCTAGCTCCATGTTTCAAGGTATAACTTGCTCATTACGGTGAGGAAGTTTTCATTTTAGAACCCTTGATTGCATTTGAGCATGACTATATTTTTAACATACTTAAAAATGCTTGATATAAATATTCTTGATTTTCTCATTGCTGTTTCATTAATTTGGCTTTACAGCTCAACAATATTTACAAGTGAAAATACAATTGGTAAAAATATGAAAAATGCTTTTCTATGTATACCTTCCTTGTATATATCATCAGGTAAACACTTTGTTCCAAATCCAGTGATACTTTGAGCAGTTTTACTTAAATATGCAGATCAGAAAGAGAGATATCCAAATCTCATTATTTCTAAAACTAAGAATGGAAAGCCTGCAGTGGTAGCCCTGTGGCATCTGATCCTGTCAGATTTCGGAAGCTAAGCGGGGTTGGGCCTGGTTAGTACCTGGATGGGAGATCGCCTGGGAACACCAGAAGCTGTAGGCTTGGGAGAAGGACCTGGCAACCTCCTCCCAAAAATCAATCTGCCATTGAAAACCCTATGAACAGCGGAGAAGCACTGACAATAATGTTTCCCCTGTTGTACAGAGGGTTGCTATGAGTTGGATACAGACTTGATGGCACCTAACAACAACAACAACACAACAAGAATGGAAAAGTAAAGAAAGATGCACTTAGAATTTTTTTACAAAAAGTCAAATAGAGCCTATCTTCAAAGACAGTGCAGTCCAATTTTTGTTCCTTTCTTGTTTAAAATATTATTTTTACTATGATGAGAAATTTATTTTAAAGATCTTCCTCTTGGATCAGAAGTTCAAGGTCAGAGGCAGCCTGTGTATCTTAGTGAAACCTTGCCTCAAGATAAAAAGTAAAAAGAGAATAGGGCTGCAGCTCAGTTGCAGAGTGCTTGCAAAGTATGCACAAGGCCCTGGGCTCAAATGTCACACCCAATATCACAAAAATAAATAAATAAATAAATATTTTTCTTTTTTTCCTAGGTGAATTATGTCTCAATTTCTTGGGTTCCCTAGGACTTATGTTTCCTGGATGAAAAAAAAAAAAACTAACATAAATCAAAGAGTAGATAAGAAAGATAAGTGGAACAGAAGGATTTAAGATCATTTAAAAAGTATTAATTCATATAAACCAAATATAAACCTATCTTCTAAATATATGACCACGATCTAAAAGTTCTGAGAAGGAGAAATGTGATTGGAACTATTTTATTCATTTGAATACAGTGTTATAGTAATATATTATGTATCCTTGAATTGGATGAACAAAATTAGGCTCACTTGAAATGAATTCCTAGAATATCAAGTTGCTTCAGAAATAAAAAAGTGCTTGGATTATCTAAGAATTCAGTGGACCAAGGGAAAATTCCCCTAATAAGTCTAAATATGAAAGTCTGATTAAAGTAAAAATTAAAGAATTCATTAAATGTACTTTATTTTAGGTTAGAGATTTCATTAACAAATTTTCAAAACTGAGCCGGGCGCGGTGGCGGTGGTGCACGCCTGTAATCCCAGCACCTCAGGAGGTGGAGGCAAGAGAATCCCAAGTTCAAGACTAGGGGCAATCTGCATAATTTAGAGAGACTCTGTGTCAAAAAGTAAAAAGAAAAAAATGGGCTGGGGGCACAGCTCAGTGGTCCAGCACTTGCACAGCATGCAGGCACGAGCCCTGGGTTCAACCCCCAGTACTGGAAAAAAAAAAAAAAGAAATTTTCAAAAGTGATCAACTCTAGACTGAGGTTTGATAAATATGGATAAACATAGAGGCAATCACCAGCACTAGGCTTAAATTGACCCAACAGCCATTAAATGATTTAGCGTTTGTCCCACTAGAAACATTGTGAAGGTAGTTTCTATCCAAGCTATTTTTCCTTGTATCATCAAATCTACTCAGCTCCTAGGTGTCATATGAAGGGAAGACATATTTGATACTATGTTTTGACTTGCCATCCTTTGCTTTTTTTTTTTATTCCTAGGGGGACTTGGCAGATGACTTTAAATTACAGAATCCATTATCAAGTCTTTTTAAAAGACATTCCAAGTAGAGATCTCAAACATTGCTGACCAGGTTGCTATAGTAAATGTAAGGCCAGTTCAGTTTTTTTTTTTTTTTTTTTTTTTTTTTTGTGTGTGTGTGTGTGTGTGTGTGTGTGTTTATATTTTGGAAGTAATTCAAATATTTAAGCAGCACTTTCCACATTCAAAATAATGTTCCAAATACATGAGAGAATATAAAGATGAATTCTCAAGGAACAGAGTTAGAGAGATAAGAGTTATGCAATTATGGAATGTGAGGGTGACTCCAAGAAGACTTCATGAGATTATGTGTTTAGAGATGGGAGCTGGAGGATTCAATATGTCAGTATGCAAGGGGAAGAGACACTGATTTCCAACTGAGAAAACAGCTTGAAGAAAGAAGCAAAGTTGGTAGCCAGGTGTGAATGCACATGTTTTAACCCTAGTGACTCAGGAAGCTGAGGCAGGAGGATTTCATGTTCAAGGCCAGAGGCTACCTTCAGATAACTTAGTGAGACCCTGTCTCCAAATGAAATTAAAAAACTAAAAAAAATGGGCTGGGGGTATAGCCCAGTATTAGAGAACTTGCAAAGTATATGTGAGTGTGAGACCCCAGTTTCAACCCTGAAGCACTACCAAAAAAAAAAAAAAAAAAAAAAAAAAAAAAAAAAAAAAAAAAAAAAAAAAAAAAAAAAAAAAAAAAAAAAAAAAAAAAAAAGAAAAAGAAAAGAAAGAAGGAAAACAGAAAGAGAAAGAAAAACAAAGAAAGAAAGAGAAAGAAAACTTGGGCATAAATGAAAATTCCATTTTAGTTGGAAATTAAGGTTCATATTCTATTGTTGTTGTTGTTAGGTGCTGTCCAGAAAAGCCCCCATTCATGGAGACCCTCATAGGCTTTTCAGTAGCTGATGGTTTGGGGATTGCTTCAGGAGTGGACTGCCATGTCCTTCTCCCATTTTTGTGGTACTAGGGATTGAACCAAGGGCCCCAAAGAGTGCTGAGTAGCACTCTACCAACTGAGTTAAACCCCAGCCAAAGGTTCATATAGAGAATCAAAGGTGAATATGGAAAGGTAGACATACTCCTGTCAGGGAGAGGGAAGAATACAATCTTCAGGAGGCCAAATGACATTATAAATTCATGAAGAACACACAGAGATACTTGAGTACAAAACAGCCATTATTAAAACTGCACAAGTTTCATCTTATTGGTTTTTGTGGGAGTAAAAAAAAAAAAAAAGAAGAAGAAAGCTACTCTAATAGCAGAGGTAAAGGGATTGAAGATCAGTATTCTAATGACAGAAGTTTTCAGTGGAGAAAGGGAGAGATGGCTTTTGATAAGAAAGAAAAGTGGCAGACATCAAGTTTTCATTGATCAATAACATTAAGCAAGAGTCATGGTGTGCTTATGGATGGTGACATGGGGTTCTTGTATTGAATAATACTTAATGTGTGTGTGAATGGACACTAAAACACTGTTAGGGAATTCTGGATGTATTATGATCTTGTTTGCTATTGTACTTTGATCAAATGCTTGTTTTTTCATAATCTATGTTTTCTTCCCACATTAGAGATGAAGAAAAAGAATAATATCCCAAAGTATACAGGTGGTCTGTACAGATTATTTTCATAAAATCTGTTCCTCATTAAATGTGTTTTCTTTTTAAATTGCATCTTCTTTCTTACCAAGAAACACACACACACACACACACACACACACACACACACACACACACACGCACACACATGTTTGGAAATGGGCCACTTGTGGGACCACATAAGCCCAGGAAATTGATTTCTGATCTCCAATTTCACAAATATTTTTCTCAATAAATGAATGAAGTTTTATTGCTGACAGTACCTGGACCCTTTGAGTCTGTGATTAGTAAAGAGTGTGATGACTGGAATGAAGTTAAGCAAAAAAGAGTAATGTACAGAGTTTAAGACTGGATTTACTTAAATGGAAATAGTTTGAGTCTCAGTAAATCACTATGATAACAGTTATTTGCATCCATTAAGTGTACATAGTCACTTTGTATAATAAAGTTTTATGGCTTGTGATTATAGTGGCTTCTGTTCTGTTTCTGCCTAATCATTTTGAACAGTATTTATAAGTGTGTGACAAAGATACTTCAGTTTTTCAAAGTGATATATACATGTATAATACAAAATACAAAATAAACACAGTACTTGCTATGAAATAAACAGTTACATGTTACATTCTCTTAAAATGTGTCCTTTTTGAATGGAAAATACAAACAGATGAGAAAGATGGGGGAGGGAATCAGTGGATGGAAGCAGAGGTCCGTCGGGGAAGTGGGAAGAGGAGGGGAATAATGTAGGGGGTAAAAAGGGAGAAGAAAATCTCAAAATATGAGATGAAATTATATGAATGTATGAAAAAATAGAAGGAAAAAAATCAATGAGGCTACAACCCATAATTGCATATGATTCATTACATATTAATTAAAATTCCTACTTTTTATTCTCTTTTTATTTAGTTTATACTATTCCATAAAATATCTGTCTGAGGCCATAGCACCCTAGCATCTAATCCCATTTGATCTAGGAAGTTAAGCAGGGTTGGCCTGGTTAGTCTCTGGATGAGAAACTGGGAATACAAGGTGCTGAAGGCTAGGGAGGAGGACCTGGCAATCCACTCCTTGAACAATCCACCATTCAAAACCCTATGAATAGCAGAAAAGCACTGACAATAGTTCCAGCCTTGGCACAGTCTTGGGAAGTGTTTAGTTCTCTTATACATAGGGTGACTATGAGTCAGACCCGATGGCACCTAACAAAAACATCATATGTGTAAGGTGATGAATGTGTAAGCAAAACTGATATAATAGTTGCCTGATGGGTGTAGAAAATGACTTATTACTCTGTATCCCACCAACATTTGTAAATAAAATTTTAAAAATAGTTTAAAAAGTTTCCTTTTCAAGGGTTTTCATACAGATCTTTCCTTTTATAGTTTTAGCATATGTGATTATGACTTTAGCATAAAACTTAGTTTATTTCTGGCCAATATTATTTTACATTTGTCCAACTAAGAAAATTAATATTAAGAATTCCTCCCTGGTAGAGAGTTTTGAAAAGGAATTGAGTTGTAAGAGTCCACATAAAGATCGCTAGTATTTACACATGATTTGTTGCTGCTAAGACTATGAACTTTTGAATTATTCTAACAATATGTGATTTCATCTCAATCTGAATATGCATTACTCTTCCTCAGGTGAATGGAGAGCAAAAAATATTAGTTAGAATTAACACCCAGAACATTCCAAATACTATAAAATGAGAAAATTTTACTTTACTTGAACAGTTACTGAAGGAAAATTAAAAGCCAGAAAATCAGGAAAGAAGACATCTTTGCTGCAACTTCTCACTTTCAATTCCTTGCCACCACAGTATACAGTATTAATGAAAAAAGTTGATGACTCTTCATCAAGGTCCAACATAACAGACTTATTCTTTTCATAAAAAGCCAAAGAAAGTAAGTGAGGCCACCCTGGTTCTAAAGTACTTGCTAATGTGTCTGGAATCTTAAATGAATGATTAATAATTTAGCCTTTAAAGAAAGGAGCTCTACTTTTCAAGTGGGAAAATGGAAGCTTGGTATAGTAGGTTGATTCTCCTAGCTAATGTATCTGTAAGCTACAACTGAATTTAGGTACCTCAAACTGTGTAGACTCTTTATTTTTAAATTATAAAAAATATAATATGATAGCAAAGTGATTGCTCATATTCCAACAGAAGAGCCAGCCTCTTTCACAAAAGAGAAGTAGGGATCTGAATAATACCTCACACCATTCTGTTTAAAGCACAAAACACTTGGTATTACTCAGTAACATCGTAAGAGCATCATCTTTGTTATTTCCAAGGTGGATTTAATTTCAGCTGAAACACTTTAAACATATACTAAAAATGCTTTTAAAGGGTACCCCTGGTATCCAATTAAAATATAGAATATTGACTTTTTAGAAAAAGACTTGTCAAACTACAGCAGCAATAGTGTTTATTAGGATACAGCAACTCAGCGTTTATTTACATATTATCTGTGGCTGTTTTGGTGCAAAGAATCAAGTAGTTGGTAAATCCTAAATAATTACTCTGACAATTTACTAAAAGAAGTTGACCAATATCTGATTAAGAACAATTTCATTATGCCAACTAAAAATTTTCACACTTAAAATACACATTTTCTTACTTTTTTTCTAAAATGTAACTTTAAAAAAGAAAGATCTTGCTTGAAGAGAATTTTATATAAAGTAATGCAATTAATTTTTCTCCACTGTACTTAAAATTCTTCTTTCTGAGACATATTAATTAAAACTATACCTTCTGTTTCCAAATCTGTAAAAAATTGTAAATCTATTCACTAATAAAAATGCATATTTCATCAACATTGTTTTGATGTTATTTGAAGTAAAGTAGGTTAATTTAAAGATTGACACAAGGATTCTTTACCAGTAAAGATGACACAAGATTCAAGCAAAGGATATTATAAATATAAATATTAATGTAATTTTAATTATTTTTCTCTTTGATATAGCATAAAGTGTTTCCTCATTAAAACTGTTTATATCAATATAAAATCTTGCATTTAACAATATTATTCACAGCACTAAAATCCAAGCATCACTTTATGAATAATTTCATTAGAATGAATATTTAATTTATCTTGTATATTACTCATGCAATCTCCCTGTGTATTTCAGTATGTGCATTTTAATTATTAAAATTTACATTTCAAATAGTCATAAAAATAGGTTAGAGAACTTCTTTAAGTTGATACTATTGAGTAGGTGGATTTAGTCATGATAGATAGTCTGTTGTTAGGTCTTTAGCATAAGTCAAATATCTAAATATTGATTCAAGTCAGTACTACATCTTCTTACAATCATAATAAGGTTTAGATTTTTAATATTTTTAACTTCTTACCTTCATATCATTGGGCTAAAATTTCAAATTTTCTTTCTGTCTTATCTTTTTTTCTTTTTTGTGGTACTGGGGGTTGAACCCAGGGCCTCATGCTTGCATGATTTGCAAGTGCTGTATGACTGAGCTGCACTGCCAGCCCCCCCCCTTTTTTTTTACTTTTTAAGACAGGGTTTTGCTAAATTATGCAGACTGCCTCTTGTGTCTCAAACTTGTGATCCTCCTGCTTCTGCCTCCTGAGTTGCTGAGATTCTGCATTATCACAATATGAATGTGAAATTTAAAACCTCTTTTCATTAATATTAATAACTAATATTAACATTTCATTTTAAAATGCAGCATGTTTACATTAATAATTTCAGGTAGCCATTGGACAGTCTATAGTGTAGGAAGGACAAATAGTAAGCAGTGCAATTGACAAATGAGAAAACAGCAAGCCAGAGAGCTTGATGACCTACACAATACTACCTATGCCAGGATTAAACCTTTTGCTTATTCTATCATTATAATATTATTATTATTCTGTCATTATAATCTGTCATTATAATATTAACCCTAGGTTTAGGGAATATGATAAAAGAACTTAACCTATTTATACCACATGTCTAATCTTCCTATTTTCCTTGACTTTGTCTTTTCATTAGGTGAGGAACATTAGGGTATTTACTCTCACCTTAAGGTATTTTGATGTGTTTTTAAGTCTTTTTACAGAAGAAGAAAAATGGAGTGTTTAAATTGGGTAATTTGAGGAAGATATAGTAAATTGACACTTAAAAAAACATAGGAAAGAGGAAAGACCTTAAGGATTTTTCAGAACCTTAAGACTAATTACAGAGAAAGGAAATGAAGATGTAGGGCCAAAATGGAGGAAGAAGTATCAGGAAGTTATAAAGACATAGATGTTGGCAAAAGGACTCCAGACAAAACATATTGTCTCTATAAGTAGAATAATATCTCATTGAGAGTAGTTAGTGGCATCCTGATGGAGGGAACCTTTGGAACAGATACCCTGAGAATATCTTTTCCCTTCTTTCTCTGTCTTCTGCTAATGCTCCCCTTTGGCACACTTGAACAGTAGACCAGAGTGCAAGGGGCTATTATCGTTTGAATCTGGAATGTCCCAAATAGGTTCATGTCTGAAGACTTGGTCCCCAGCTTGTGGTGCTGATTTGGAAGATGGTGGAACTTTTCAGAGGTGAGCCCCAATTAGCAGAAGAAAGTCACTGGGGACAGGCCTTTGAAGGTGATTCCTGGCCCCTGTTTCCTATAAGCTCTTTCTGCTTCATGATCCATCATGATGTGAACAGCTCTCCTCTCCCACATGTTCCTATAGCCCACTCTTCTATGCTTTCTCAGTCAACATGGGCTAAATCTCTGAAACCATGAACCAAAATAAATCTTTCTTTTTTTAATTTGTTCCTGTCAGGTATTTTGGTAACAGTGATGAAAAAGTAACTAATACAAAAATTTGTACCATAGAAATTGGGTAGTTGTTGTGATTAAACTTGACCATGTGGTTTTCTTTAAGCCTTTGGAACTAGTTATCAGGAGGAACTTAGAATAGTTTGGAGATGTAGGGTATGGAAGCCCTAAAATGCTGTAAATTGACCTTAATGGGAAATTCTGATGAAATCTCAGAAGACCAGAATGCCAAAAAAAGTCCAGAGAACAATGATGATGCCCATGAGATTTAGATGAAAATGAGGACTCTGTTGGGAATTGACCTAGAGGTGATTCATGTTATATTCTGGGAAAGAATTTGTCTACATTTTGCCCATATTCTGAAAATTTGAGTGATGATGAATTTAAAGTGACAGACTAATTAATATGTGAGAGGAAATTTTAAGACAGTTTAGTATTTAGGGTTTGGCATGGTTATTGCTAGCTGCTTTTAGCCAGAGTCATAGTGAGAATTGAGAGAAAAAGCAGAGAAGAAAGAAGTTTAAATTTTGCAGTCTTGTAAGGAAAGGAACAATTTGAAACCTGTGGACAAAGAGGCTATGATTGCTCAAGAGATTAGTGTCACTAAAGGAAAAATGATAACTTTGCCTTTGGACAAAAGGAAACAGGGGCCATTGGTATAATCCATACAGATGAGATTTCTGGGACAGAGAGCCAAAAGCTAAAGAGGGGAGAGAAAATTCAAATGGGAAAATGGAAATACCAAGTAGGACGCTATTGGTAGTCAGAGTTGAGAAAAGTTAGTGTTATTTATTATTATGTTTCCCTGAAAAATAAGATCTAGAGTCATCCCCTAGCACTATGACATGTCTGCTTCATGTTTCAGTACCAAGTCATCTCAGGAAGCTTGACGAGCATCAGAGAAGCTTTTTCTATGTCTCTGTAGATCCATTTTCTCTGAAACAGGCAAGCAAAATTTTTGAAATATTGTTACAATAAATTTTGGTACTGGAGAAATTAAACCCAGGGCCTCCCACATGGTTTTGCAAGCATTCTACCAGGAATCTGTACTCTGAGCTAATCCTTTACTTTTTATGTTTTTGAGACATGGTCCCACTAAATTATGCAAGCTGCCCCTGGACTTGAATTTGGGATCTTCCTGCCTCCATCTCCTGAGTCACTAGAATTACAGGCATGTGCTACCAAGCCTGACTTGTTACAATAAATTTCTAGGTATATGTTTATTCTAAGGGTCAAAATTTCATTTCTCATGTATCATAAATTGTGATTTGCTACCAAAATTCCAGTTAATATAATATTTTATATTTTCTTTGTGTCTTTTGTACTCCTCTTTTGCTTGAAAATTTGGTGAAAGAGAAGCAGACCCAAGACAATATCAGTCTTCCTGTCTCTTCCAACTGGCAGGGAATCAAGCTGGATTCAGAAGAGGACTGGGAACCAGGGGCATCATTGGTGATGTCAGGTGGATATTAGCTGAAAGCAGAGAATACCAAAAAGATGTCTATCTATGTTTTATAGACTAATCAAAGGCATTTGACTGTGTGGATCATAACAACTTATGGATATCAGTGGAAAGAATGGGAATACCCGAGCATCTAATTGTAATCATGATAATCTATACATGGATCAAATAGAACAAGGAAACATTGCTTAGTTTAAAGTTGAGAAAGGTATGCATCAGAGCTGTATGTTTTCACCATATCTCTTCAATTTCTATTCTGAGAAAAAAATCTGAGAAGCTGGACTTTATGAAGAAGAATGTTGCATTAGGATTGGAGAAAGATTCATTAACAACCCGTGTTATGCAGAGGACACTGCTTTCTGACAGTGAAGAAGATTTGAAACATTTACTGATGAAGTTCAAAGAACATAGCCTTTAATATGGATTGCGACTCAACATTAACAAAACAAAAATCCCTACAACTGGGTCAATACGCAGCTCCAATATGCAGTCAGTACACAGGAGAAAAGATTGAGGTTGTCCATGATTTTGCTTTACTTGGTCCTACAATCAACAACTGTGGAAGCAGCAGTCAAGAAATCAAAAGACCCATTGATTTAGGAAAAGGGGTGGCAAAAGACCTATTTAAAGTATTGAAAAGTGAAGATGTCACATTGAAGATGAAGGTGCACCTGACTCATGCCATGGTACTCTTAGTCTTGTCATATTGTTTTAAAAGCAGGAAATTAAACAAAGGAGATAAGAGAAGAATTAATGCTTTTGAATTATGGAGTTGGAGATAAATATAGAATATACCATGGACTGCCAAAATAACCAACAGATCTGTCCTAGAAGTGCAACCAGAGTGCTGCTTGGAAGCAAGGATGGCTGCACTGCATCTTAGGTATTTTGGACATGTAATCAAGAGGGACCAATCCTGGGAGAAAGACGTCATGTTTAGGAGAGTGGCAGGTCAACAAAAAAAAAGGAAAACTCTCCATTAGATGGATTGACACAGAGTGTCTGGAACAATGAGCTTAAACATAAGTAAGATCATGTGCCTGGCACAGAATTGGGAAGTATTTCATTCTGCTGTACATAGGGTAGTCATGAGGTAGACTCGACTTGAAGGCACCTAACAAGTATCTGATTTATTAATTTAATATTAAATGAGAAAATAAAAGATAAAGAAAAATTATGAACATGAGAAACATATGTTGTTGTTGTTGTTCGGTGCTATCCAGTCAGTGCCCGACTCAGCAACCCTAGGTATTGTCAGTGCTTCTCTGCTATTCCTAGGGTTTTCAATGGCTGATTCTTTCTTTGGGGGTGGGTGGGAGAATGAGTTCCTGGGTCTTTCTCCCAAACCTACAGAACCTGTTGTTCTGAGACAGTTTCCCATCCAAGGACAAACCAGACCTAACCCTGCTTAGCTTCTGAGGCCTGACAAGGTCAGATGCCTCAGTAGTACAGCTGCAGGCTGAGAGACATATAAGGGTCACTAACCCTGGGCTAGATGATGAGAGGGTAAATTGGGACATAAGAGATTATTAGGAGTTAACCATTTAGAGGACTGTATAATAGTATTGAAAATAATGATGGGTCCTACTACTAAGTATTTTTAATCTCACATGATCATATCATATTTTAATTTTAATTTGATCATCTTTGACAAGTAAGTATATGAAAAAGAATGTTACATTCAGCTAACTATAATGGTAATTAGAGACATCTTTTCCTTCAAGGTATGTTTTCCCATGAGAACTTGTGAAAAGGAATGGCTCCTGAGAATAAAAATATATCAAGAGACCGAGAATAATAAAGCAATAAGAAAAAGTGAAAATATCCACTGCATAATATTTATGGGAAGTTGTCATCCTAAGAGGTTTTTAAAAATAGTAACTAGTTCAATCCATAGGCTGGTGTTTAGCTCAGTTGGAAGAGTGCCTGCTCTGCATACTCTGATGTTCTGGATTGTATGTCTAGCATCACAAAAATGTCAGAACTATCTGGCAGCCAGCCCACCTTTGAAACAATCCTGAAACAATCAACCATTGAAAACCCTATGAATAGCATAGAAGCACTGACATAGTGCTGGCTGATATCTAACAACAATCATAACATCCCTCCATTTAAGGAGTTTTTATATGTAACAGCATGTACTAGGCTGAATAGTAACCCCTCAGAAACATATGTTCATGTCATACTCCCTAGAACATGTGCAGGCCACCTTACTTGGAAAGATGGTCTTTGCAGATATAATGGACTTAAGGACCTTGAGATAAGGATATACTCTAGAAATACACATAACAAGTTTAATCCTTGCAATATCTCTAAGAAGAAGCCACTATTATCACCCTCAATTTACACAAGAGAAGCCAAATCACAGAGTGGTTAAGATACTTGACTAAATACATGAGAAAATGAGTAGGACAAGTGAGATTGCACCCAGGTAGGCCAGCCTGAAAGTCTGTCCTGGTAAGCACTCTACAAAACTAGGTATGAATGCAGGGCTTCCTGGCAGCTCAGCAAGTACTCTGCCACTGAGCTACACCCACAACCCAAGAAACAACTTTGAAATTATGCAGAAGTGAAATCCTTTACCTTATGTGACCATGAACCTGTAATTTAAGCTTACAACCTTTTTTAAATCTAAAAAATTGGAGCTAATATAATCTTCAGGTGCTTTAAAAAAATAACTATTATGGAAATGTTTGGTGTCTTGCAAGTCCTCCAACATTGTAAGCATTTTCCCTTAAAGTCTATGTGGGGTGAAAGTCTTATGAAAGGGAGAGTTTTTGAAATAATCACTTGTTGAACCAGTATAGTAGTAGGAAGTAGCATTATATCAGTTAAAAATGTGCCTTTACTACAGAAGGAAATGAAAAAAGAATACTTATCTCCTACATTTCTTATAATAACAGTCATTTCATCGAGTTTTCATTGACAACATATGAGAATGTGGGTGAGTGGTCTTAAGAAATATACTAGGTTGATGTATGAAATCAGTCCTAGCATTGTGAGCTTTTGGTTTTCCCTTTCCTGGAATTAAGACGCAAGCCTTGGAGGTGCAAAAGGATGCATGAAATGAACATAGCTCATTTATAACAGTGATTCCCAATCTTTTTGGCACCAAGGTCATTTCATGGAAGACAGTTTTTCCACAGACTGGAGTTGGAGCTCAGGTGTAATGTGAGTAATGGGCAGCAATTACAAATACAGATGTTCATTCCCTCACCTGCTAATTACCTTTTGCTGTGTGGCTGGTTTCTAACAGTCATACTGTTCTGCTGCCCAGGAGTTGGGGATCCCTGATGTAACTACTGTTGAGTTGCCATACCAGTTTTTCCACAGACTGGAGTTGGAGCTCAGGTGTAATGTGAGTAATGGGCAGCAATTACAAATACAGATGTTCATTCCCTCACCTGCTAATTACCTTTTGCTGTGTGGCTGGTTTCTAACAGTCATACTGTTCTGCTGCCCAGGAGTTGGGGATCCCTGATGTAACTACTGTTGAGTTGCCATACAAGTCTTATATTATTTGTTCCAGAATTTAGTATCTTCATGGGTTAAAAATCACACACATACACTCCAAAAATAAAAAAGCTCTATTTCTTTAAAAACAGTACAAAGGGGTACTATAAGATTAAAGCTAGTAAATGGAGTAGAGCACTTAGCACAGTGGCTTACCTGCAGCAAATTATTATTTATGGGTAGGCATCCTAGGTGAATATACCTCTCATAAATTTTGCTTTCATATTGTTAGGCTAAGTATATGTTAGAAGAACAACACATTGGTATCTTTGTACATGTAGGTCATATATAGATCATATATTTCAGTATTTGGGGTAGAACCCAAGTCTCACACATTCTAAGCATGTGCTCTACCACTAAACTACACCACTAACCCCTTTTAATCTTTTTTCATTTATTTATTTTTGAGACAGGGTTTCACAAGATTGTGTGGGCTTCCCTCTGGTTTTGAACCCATGATCCTCCTGCCCTAGCCTTCTGTGTAGCTGGTTTTACAGCTATGTGCATCTGGCACCTGGGTCATAGTCAGTATTTTTATTATTCTCTTAACCTTTGTCAATAAATATAGGATCATCAAAAGACAATTCTACTATAGTTTTCCTCAGCATGTCCACAGCTAGTTATAATATATTCTTTAGTGCTTTTGGTCATTGTTGTACTGGGAAATGAACCCAGGACTGCCTTAGACCATTCCCAGCTCTTGCTTTTGTTTATCTTTTTGATGGTCTCACTAAATTGCCCAAGCAGGCTCAAACTTGAGATCCTCCTCATCAATGTCTTAAGTAGCTGGGGTCACAGGCTTATAGGTGTCTCCCACTGCTCCCAGCAAGATACAATACATTCAGATTGATTTATTGAAGAGTTAGGAAAGGAGACATTCAATAATGCATGAAAATATATTGTGAAAACTCCCATATGGTTTGACAAAAATCATTTCTGATATGGATTTCACTATTGCATTAAAAATTGGACTTGCATCTGGTTTGGAGTATTTTGATGAGGCTTAAAAATATCTTGAGGGGAGTAGAGTATACTTACCATATGCTCAAGCCTTGGCTCATTGATTACTTTATTGAGCCACGCTGACTTTCTAGTGCAAAGCTGATTCATTTTGTGATTCATCATGGGAAAATTTAATAAGCTAAAATGTTATTTCTACTATCCTGGAATATGTATATTTCCTAATGGTTTTTAAATGGTGTAGTATTCAACCATGAACTGAATTTTTTAAACTATCAGGAAGAAAACTAAAATAACATTTAAACTAAAATGTTATAATCAGTGACGTATAGATGTTTGTGGCTCTTTGAAAGATAATGTATCCTACCATATTTTCAGATATCATTACTTACTAAACTGGAAGCCTGGTAGATTGTGATTTTCAGAAATGGTTGCAATGTTATTTCCCAATCCATATTCTCTTATATGTGGTTTTGACCTTCTTCCAGGTCAGGCATATAGTATTTCTTCATAATTTGGAGAGGTGTTTGGCTCTGTTGGAAGTAATGTTCTGAGCATTCCAAAGTTTCATCATAAAAAGTAACACAACTTTTGTCTCGTTTTCTTATGGTAGGTGGCCTGCAGCTTAGCCTCATGCTGTGAGGAAGTCCAAAGTATTCCATGCAGAGAAATCACATGCAGAGGTAAAGTGCAGATATTTTAGCCATTAGACCAGCTAAGGTCCCATCTGATAACCAGAATCAACTATTTAACATATGAGCAAAGGTGCTCCAAGAAAAACCTGCCTTCAGATACTGACTTACCTCTAGTCTTCAGTCTTTCCTGCTGAGGCCCCAGCCTTTGTGGAATCAAGAGAATCTGTCTCCTTTGTGTCGTATCTAAATTCTTGATTTACCAAACTGAGGGTATTAATATAGGGGCTTAGTGAGGTAAGTTTTGAGGTGCTTTACTAAATAGTTATATTAATACCCACAACTTCTCGTGGTTGTTCTTTGTTTGTTGAGATAGAATCTCACTATGTGATTCAGGATGGCTTAGAACTCTCTGTGTAGAACTCTCTGTGTAGTCCAAGCTCGCCTTGAACTCATGATCCTCCTCCCTCAGCTCCTCAAGTGATGGTATTGCACGTATTGCATGTGTGTGCCACCATACCAGGGCTGCTACAACTTATCTTCCTCCTGCTCCTTTCTCCTCCTCCTCCTCCTTCTCCCCTTATTCTTCTTCTTCCTCCTCCTCCTCCTCCTCCTCCTCCTCCTCTTCTTCTTCTTCTTCTTCTTCTTCTTCTTCTTCTTCTTCTTCTTCTTCTTTTTCTTTCTTACCTTATAGGCTGTCTTCTTCTTTTTTGTTTTCTTCTTCTTCTCCTTCTCCCTCTTCTTCTTTTGCAGTACTGAGAGTTTCAATCCAGGGTCTTGCTCAT